>KL868930.1:0-11859 GCA_000611955.2 Stegodyphus mimosarum | reverse complement strand
GCTACTTTCTTTCTTTTCGCCATCGACGGAACAGCTGGCCCACTGGGTTAGGTGCTTTTCAGCAAAGCTAAAAGCAAAGCTTTTGTTTTGCTACTAACTCTTCCTTTGCCTGATTTTGCATTATCCTTAATTTATGGACATAAGTGTATTTCTGTGTTTAAGAAAATTATTTTGCGCTCAGCCGACCAGCAAAATCTTAAACTTAACTATGATGTCCTTCTCGAATCAATTTTTGAAACAATCGAGTAATGATTTTTAATATACCTTCATTTTCTCTCTGTAAAATTCATTATTTACAAGTATTCAAAAGAATTCCAAGGATTATATTCGAGGAGAAACGAGGAATCTGTTAAAATTCTTATTTCTAGTTCAAACCTTTGGTCATCGAAGGTACTGATTCCATGTTCTTTCTGCTTATAGTCTTCCATTTATTCCACGAAGTGATTTAATTACGGAGGCTTTGAAATCCACTTTAATTTCTTGTAGAGCAGAAATTGCCGAATGCTCTTGTTATTGTCTTTTATAAATGATATAAAAATGTAAAACAAGAGAAACATGTTTTCTAATTACGAGGTTTTTCCTTCATGCTCCAAGTGCAGCTCTTCACAAGCCACTCCCTTGTTTATCCTCTTGTGCACTGGCTGCCTTAAAGACCAAATTTTACTCCAGTCAAGATTTGATTGTGGAATGTTTCAGATATTACGAACTGATGGATTTGAGATGAATGTCAGACAAGTGAGATAAGCTACAACAATAATGTAGAATAAAAGTGAGGCTGTTTCAGAAGTTCCATTTGCTACTATTATTTGCATTGCTCTAAAGATTTTGTTTTGTAGAGAACATTGAAGATTTGCTATCACAAATAACAATTTTTTTTTGCCATTTATTGTTCTCATATCTTTGCTTCGAATTTCTAGTTATTATAGTGAAGAAACTGGCACAATATATCTTCTGTTCAAAACCTACTGAAGCATTTTCTTCATAACTTTAATCAGACACGTTTCGAAAAAAGCATTCTGCATCTTGCAGTCATATCTCATACTATATTACTTTGTAGTCTGTTGGTTTGTTTCGATGTATTCTTCAAATAAATCAGTTTTCGTAATCATTATGTGTGTTACTGTGCTGAATAGTTTGGGTTACATTACTCTACAGTACTTGCTATTTTTCTCTTGCTAAGGAATGTGTAATAGCATGGAACGTATAGAGTTTTAAGGAAGGTATACTCCTAAATTTCTTACGCTGTGCATTTCCAAATATTTTGTTGCCAAGGTAATTTTTCTGCTTATATGCTTAACCAGGATAAATCAATAAATGCTTTTATCATTTGATTTTTTCTTCCTTTCTTTAGAAGTAATGCCCAATTAATATTTAAAAATGTTCATTATATTCTGAAAACATATACCGAATTTGTGAAAGATTCTATGTAGTTATTCCATTTGACCTACCGGATCATGATTATTATTTAAAAAATTATTTGCCTAAAGCAGCGTCATCACCAGGCTATAAATACATGTTAAAATACTTTATGTACTTTAACACATTTTATAACTTGATGATATTGTAGCTTGATAGGCAGTCACTTTCAGACCACGAATGTTTCAGAACACGATCATTTTCAGACCCCGAAGATTGTCATAACTTAAATAAATACAGTTATTCACTTATTATTACCAAATTGGATTATTTTTGCCTGTGCTGCGTTTAGCATTTTGACGGCTATAATTAATTACTGAGACTCAGAAAATTGGAAGAAAATTAACAATAATGAATTAAAAAATAGAGAGAAACTTAAGTTACAGATCACAGATGAAGTTTTTTTTATTATTTAAGTTTCAATATTAATTTTACAAAAAATGTCGTTAATTATGTACATTGAATTTCTTATAATTGTTTAAAATATTTGCATAAAGTCATTGCTTTGTTCTCTCTTTTTTACTAGTGTATATGAATTAAGTTGCTAAATTTTGTCGATTTTGGTTGCAACTATATAGTAAGTTCCTCTAAACATAACACGAAACTTTTAAACCAACCATTATTTTACAGCTATTAAGAATTCATGAACATTAATTTATTCGAAACATTTGTAAGCCTAATTCTAATAATTAATGTGTAAGTTCCATGTACAGAATACCAAAATTTCCTAAATTTAAAAATACGTGGCATTCGTAAACCATATGATGTAATTTCATAATTCATCAAATGGTTAGATACACAATGCAAACAAAACGAATAACCAAAATTTATCTTGGCTTCGAAGATGAAAGCTTGAAAGAGAAGATGCAAAGACCTCTTCGCATGCCGCTTGTGAATTGAAAATGTTATCTCTTTTCCATGGCTACTCATCTGCCACGCCTTTCCATACTCGAAGTTTAGGCTGTATTTCAAAAATGCCAATACGTAATTTTCCCAGCAAGCTATATTATACCAACTTCGTAATGAACTGCGCCGAAGGCTGTCTGGAATTATGGCTCTTAAACCTATCATCTCATTGAAATGCAAAACTGTTTCTAACCAAAGCGTGGTGTTTGTGTTTTTCTTCTTGACCAAATAATGAGAAAACAATCAAGAAAAAGCTGAGGTCAACTCGAAGCAAGTCTGTGGCTGACATTGAAACAGAAGATTTTGTGGATTGGCGATGTGTTGTCAGGAGTGCGCCTGATTATAGGCTTCTGGTGGAGTGGACTCATTACAATCGCATCCATCAACGTTACGTTTCACTCAGGAATGCAGCAGACATCACCGTGACACATCGGACCTCGCTTTTTATGGGCTCCACTCTATGGATACCTCAAGCGGCAGATCTGGCGAGGGAAAATAAAATTCCGACTGGGCGGAACCTCTCTGGAGACGGGCGGGTAAGTTTTCCCGATGACCTTTCATGGTCTCTTACCGCTTGCTGGAGCGACAGAAAGCTGGATCACTAATTATGCTTTATGTATGCCTGATGTATGTTGTATCATTGTTATTGGAGGTTACGAATGAGGCACAATGAAAAAAATTACCATGCATTTGCATTAAACCAAATTCATCTGATTGCAAAATAAGAGTTTTTATCTTTATTATTCCGAACACTGTGTAGCTTTTAAGGCAACAAAACTCTTAATGCTAGGAAATTTTCTGAAGACAATTTTTTATAAGGACTCTTACCATTTATACATGCCACAGAAAACTGCTTTAGCCTGAGATAATTTATTGCGATACTACAATGGATATTGGTAATCCTTGAGATTAGGTAAAAATTGTTAAACAGATGATTCGTTTTCTAGTTTTCGATGAGATTTCATTACCATTGTAATATAAAAAGCATGAAAATCATATAAAACAGTATTTTCTTCTCTTTCTGAAAGATTTCATAACCTCAGACTTGTGCTGCAAAAAAAGCTATATTTACCAATAGGTTATTTTTTATACATTTTTGGCATAATAAGCTGCCAAATGTACCTTTGATTGCGAAGAAGACTTTAAGCAGAAGGTATAAAATGGGAGATGTTTGATTCTTTTGATGTATTGTCTAAGCTATCATAGCTAAGAGAAACATAAAATTTTATTTTCTTTTGCGCTATAAATTATTGACTGACATTTATTATAACATGATTCCAACATTTATTATTGAATTTCAAAATATTTAAGCATAAACATCATTCTTAACTTATTTTAACGGAATATATTTTACTTACAATTTCTTGTACTTAAGAAACAAGGTTTCTATATGGCATACTGATAATCATGAAATAAAAGTATATTATTTATGTCCTATTTTGTTTAAATATTAAGGTTTTAAAAGGTCCATTACCATTAACCATTTAGTCCTTTTCATAATTCATTCATTATATTTTCAAAAGCTTATTTTCTTTAGTAATAAGTTGTTGTATATTACTAAGGCCAAAAATACTTCTTAGAAGAAAGTCAAGGAACTTCACACAAATTTCACATTATTATACACTTTGCTACAAATTCATTTATAAGGACATTTCTATTAGTGTTCGTATGACATACTGATTACCAATGAGAGTTTCTCAAAGATCTAAGCATAAATTTGCAGTTGTTGTAAGTCTTTTTTATTAATCTGATCTCCGGTAGAATGTGGTAGTTAAGGATGTTACTCTTATAACAAAGAGCTAGAAGCTAATCCCTACTTTAGGCATGGGCATTCATGACTGCAATGTCTTTGTGTTAGGCGAAGCATTTTAAATCTAAATGCACTGATGAGATTATACGTGGAAAAAGAGGTATAAAACTTCCGGACTCTATATCCCTAGTTCAATTGAAACTGTAAAAGAACTAGTAAAAATCTTTCTGTCAGTACTGGTGCATAATGAAGCGTTTACCCGAAGGTTGTTTAGTCACAAATAGCCTAAACCAAACTTCGTTGTTAGCCAACAAGAGCTTACTGTGTCACGGAAACTGGTATAAAGACTTTTTCTAAACTGCTCCAACTATTCAAATTTTATGCCAACCTAGGTTATGAATCGACCAGTTGTGACGAAGCAAACAAGAACTTACACTGGGCTGGCAATTTCCCTGAATCAATTGCACATTCAAAGCATTCGCAACTTTACCTTCTCTGATTGGTTGCTCATAGGTGTGAATGGTGCTAATGACTTTTGTGCTAAGTGACTATGACGACCACAAGACCATCACGCAGACGCTTCCTTAAAAGCTGAAACGAGAGAATATGAATCTAACTGTTCGTAGAGGCGTGTATTGACCAACAATAATAATTCTAAGATCTGTTTATGTGGCTGACGCGGAGATTCGGATAAGTTGTAATATCAGATCAGCAAATTAAAAGTTCCTTTATTATGAATGCTAAAGATTGAGTTTCTTTCTAATCGTCATACTCATAAGTGATCAAAATCAAAATGCTTCAAAAGAAATCAAACGAAATAACATCTGCAGAAAATATCTGCCACTGATAACAGACTATGGTTTGCTTAAACGAATTTACTGGAAATGAGCTTTTAGAACTGCTCTTCGAAAGTTACGCTTAAAATTTCTACGACATATTTATAGCCGTTAATAATAAAATGCTTAAAAGATTTTTTTTAATAATTATACTAAAATGTGTCTCCAAAATGTTGCATTTGAATTAAAATTTAAGGTTTAAATTCTTTTAGCCAATAGCAAAATCTTAAAGTATACAAAGTTACTTAACTCAATTAAATATGACTAAAATGCAATGCTTATTTGTTTTATTATTTTAGAGAAAATATCACGTTAATTTCATAAAGGGGCGATAAAAGTTTTCCCCACTAACTGAGTTATTTAACTAAAACTTGACATGGTGTTTTTTAACGTAAAGGAAAATGTGAGGATGATGGCAGCAATAGTAACGTAAATTTCTACCATTTTCATATGGTCTTAGAATGAGAAAAACGAGAAAAGTTTTCTTAAACGAATTGAATTATTATCATTATCACTACTGATGGCTTTAATACTAATGTTAATAATACAAAAGATCCATAAATGTTCACATAGTTGAAAGCCACAGAATACAAGTACTTCATTCTCATTTCTTTTCTTGATGATTGGTGTGGTTGGCTAGACTACGTTTTAGGCAATTTAACAATGTATATCAACACGGGGTACCTCCATTAGAAACGTTCTGCCAAGATTTATCTTTGACATTCTCGTTAGAGACAGTCTGTGAGTGCTTTTACGTAATTAAATAAGAAAACACCTAAATCTATAAAATGAGAGTTCTATAACTACAATACTGATAAATTCCTGGCAAGGTTTAAAAAAAAAAAGAAAACTTTTGAAATAAATTTCAAGAGGAAACGTGTTTACAATTAAATTAAAAAATTTTAAATACTTGTGACGATTTCATAAATGGAATCATAATGAAAATAATAAAGAAAAATAGAACAGAAGGATAAATCTGAGAAAATGCAAAACCCCATACACTTGTAAATCAAAGCGAAAACCTATTATTTTAATTTCATCACAGAACTTTTAAACTTATATGAAAAAAAAGTACATTACTGAAGCCATTTTGCAGATTTCAGCGAAAGTCCGTTAAAGAGAGTTTTGTAATTTAATACATGCTATTAGACGAAGTCATTGTTCTCAAAGAGGTTAGCAGTTCTGTTATGAGTTCACATTTCTTCATAATGCTTGCTCTTATCTTCATATGTTAAAAATGCTTCTGATATTTTGTTTAAAAAAAACTAATTTTTACAGTGCTAAAACAATGTAACTTGTACCAATAAGAACTTGCTCAAGATAGGTTCGACAAGGAAATTCTTGTAGTATTAGAACGAGATAGGGAATGGCTTTATACAAAATGTCTTTATAACGTTCTCGAGAGTGTTTATGAATTCACTTATATCTCCAAACCTGCCCTTGAGTTCCAGAAGATGAACTTTTTGAAAAAGTGCCATTTGGAAAACTATTAAATCTAAACTTTTGGTACTTTGTCGTTATGAAGACAGATAATGCTGTGCAAACTGGGAAAAGTGGATTTCTGATAAAATAGTCCATTGCGGAAAGCTTATCAATGTAAACGTTATTAAAGATTTATCCCTCAGTCATTTGCATACAAAGGTGGCATGCAAGTTTTCTAAACGTGACTTTTCTTAGCTCTCCTTAGCAGTAGCAAAATATAACAGCAAATATGTTTAAATTTTAATGGTAAATTCCCGAACAGTTTACTTCCGTATGCAATGTAAAATATGATTATAATATTCTTTAACTGTTTTTTATCGTTGAGTATTAAACAGCCAAAATGAATTCGTTAGACTTCCAGAAATATGTTTGTTATTTTGGTCAAAATAAAACCACGCCTCTATATAAATGACATAGATATACAACGAATGCATATCTACCTTTCCATCAAAACAAACGCGAATAAATTCACATTAAAATATTAGAAATAAAAACATTTAACCCTTTTTCGTAGTATGACATCTTCATTCCCTTGTGTCACATGCAATATAAATAGAAAGAGCTTTTCTCTGTCCCTTTCTGTCATTTCCTCTGATCTGGAATTTCGTGAGTATCTTGAGGTCTCTCGCTACTTTAAAGCGGACGCCGTCAAATCGTAATCTGTTATCATGGAGGTCATCAAATGTCACTAATGCCCTTTAAATAAACATACAGAGACATCATACTGATGTGACACGGATGATGAATGGCATTTTGCTCGTGCTCAAGGTGAAGAGCTCGAGAGGTTGGCCGGACGGTGGTGAAGTATGGAGAACAGACACTGAAGATGTTCTAGAACTGGTTCAGTTTTTTATTCGCTGTTATTAATTAGATGTTTTATGCCTATTTCTTGGTGAAAGTTATTGCTTTCTTTACTATTTTTCACTTTTCATTAGATACATTACTCAGATTTATAAATCAGAAGAAACAAATATCGATTCTATATCGTAGATATATATATATTCTCTGGCAGGCTTTCTTGTACAGTTTCCCTCCTTCAAAAGTTTTCAACTTATAAACTGAAATAGATATGTTGAAGCAACTTACATTTACAAGTTTAAATTATGGAAAAATAAATTACTTTAGCATATCTATATCTTAGATTAGATGCCTTTTTCTTAAGTTCTGAATTTGTTCTTAGCCAAGATCTGTATTTCGCAAAGAACTCTTCTTAAGTCCCAAGCTATTCTTTTCTTGGTATGAAGAGCATAATATTTTACTTTTAAGCTGTAGAAAATTTTGAATAAATCTGACTTTTGTGTTTTATCTTAATAATTTATTATTAGACTTATTTTTGCAATAATCAGTTTTCCTTTCTCTGAAAACAATCAAAACAGGAAATTACTATATTTTCAGTGTATTTTCAAAATCGCAGGCGTGCCACTAAAGCAAAAATGACAACAGATACCTAGCATTAGCTATTGGTCTATTAAGCCTACAAAAATTACATTTTTGATGCAAAAAATCATGGGCAAACATAGGGCACTCATTAAATTGCCACCACTTTCAGACTAATTTTAAGCATGATATAATTTCTCATTAATATGTTTCATTAAGAAAAAACAAAAAACTCAGGTTTTTATAAATTAGCATCGTCTAAGCAGATCTCGAATTACTCATGACACAGTATTGACTTCGAGGAATTATATTGATTGTCATGTATTACACGTTGTTAATATCACGTGTATAAAAAGTTTCCCATCCTGACTGATCAATTGATAATATTCTAAAAACACATTTGTATCTTTCTAAAAATAAGCATTTCTAGAAATAGACATGATCTCTATGTCAAATATTTGCATCACATGCAGGACATTTATCAAATAGGCATGGTTTAGACGATATTAAAGGGCTTTTTTGAGTTGTTAGTTTATTTTATTTTCAAAAATAAATAATTATCTAGAAGTTTAAGAAATAAGTACCATTAATACAGAAGATCTTGAAAAGTATTGATGTTGAGGGATTACATTTTTTTTGCGCACTATATTAATAATGTCCAAATAAAAACGTTTCTTACCTTGAGCCAGATGAAAGCCATCTAAAATCAACATTTTACTAAAAATCTAATTTACTAAAAAGTCTAATTCAGTAAAATCTATTTTACTAAAAAACTGTATATAGGAATATATATCATGTGCACATGAATTGTCCTGCGAATAGAATGCATCATATAATCTGTATCATATGCTTTTACAGTTCACATAAGGTTGTGGGGTTTCACTTATTTAATTCGATGTTCAATTCTTGAACCCCACAAACACTAACAAGCGAATAAAAGCTTTAGTGTGTGAACAAATACGTAAGACTTAAGAAGGGTTAACTACCCTTTATTTCTCATAATAAATGCAATCATCTCCTAACTCGGAACGTATAGCAAAGCCTCCACTTGGGCTTGAACATAAATAATTACGAAATTAAACTAAACTAAACTTAACTAAATCTGACTGAAGATATAGCCGAAGCTATTAAGATTCTAAGCACTTGGCCCCTAAATCTTAATTAAATCGGCGAAGAAAAACAAGGGTCTAAAGTATGGCCGAGCGTAGCAAAGTTAAGAGAGACGTAGCTAAAAGGCAAACGCTAGTTAGTCAGAAACTCTTGCTCTCTAACGAAGTCAGTGAAACATTGACTTAAATGCTACTCATTTACATTGAACGCGTTTCTGAAAATACATTCTGGTAGGAAATTGTAAGCTGAAACTGGAATAGATAGAAAAGATGCATAAACTTAAAATAACTGTTAATAAAATTATGATAAACCTTACATTGTAGAGGACAAAAAGTAGGATGAGTGAATAATTAGAATAATTTATGGGATAACTTCTTAGAAAATGTTTTTAATTAACAAAATAATGAGTCTTTTCTTATATATTGGTGAAAATATCGACACAAATTTCATCTTTAGAATTATTAAGTGAATTGGATATCGATCGAATTGGATACTGGATATAAATTAGATATCCTGAAATGGATACCGATCGCGAAACTTCCTATGAACTGGAAGTACAGTCATGAAATTTCTACTCTTGAAAACTGCGCTTATCAATTAAATCGGAAAGAATGAGTACGTATGAAACTTTAAGTAATGTTTAAAAGTATGCATAGAATATGCTATAATTTTACACAACATATTTAAAACATGGTAATTTAACAGTTAAATGAGTGAATAATTCTGAGGGAACTATCAAAGCAAATCTGTAGAGTCATTAGAATATTTTGTAGTAGGAGATAGGAAGAATGAGCAATGCTCTCTCCAGGAATAGAACCACCAACCACTTGAATACGCTTCGAGCATGCTGACCACTACACCACGAAGGCATGATAAGAAGGTGGGAGAAATACTATATACTCCCCCCTTTAAAGGGCGGGACTCAGTCTCCAAATCCTGGTGGTGGAGAATCATCATCCACCACTTTTGTTTTAGTTCGGTCGCCACTGTAGAATCATTAGAATATTTTGTAGTAGGAGAGGGAAAGAATGAGCAGTGCTCTCACCGGGATTCGAACCACGGACCTCTCGAATACGCGTCGAGTGTGCTGGCAGCTACACCACGAAAGCATACCAAGAAGACGGGAGAAATACCTTATTAATCAATAAAAGTTCTGATCCTTTGACAGTATGATTACGGAACAATATTTTTGAACAATTATATATGATGAGGTGTTTTCCCAAGAAAATAAGTATGTAAATAAGTTACATTTTTTATTACGCTAAATATTAATAACAAGATCTTTGGTGAAAGAAAAGCTCCTTTTCATCTGCATGTAAATTTTCAGATCTCTTCTCTTTATTATTGTTATATAAGTGGAAAATATATTAATGACTAATTCTTTGGTGGCATAACTAAATTTTAAACTGATTCTATTCTGTGATGAAGTTTGAAAGATATAATATAAAAGTCAAACATTAATTAGATAGTTTTATTTTACAAATCGGCTGATAGCAGAGCTGAGGTATGTACGTAGCATATACATTTATATGAATATTTGGTGACACAAATTTTACATTTTGACATATTCTATATAAAAATACATATTTCATGTAAAGTTCCATGCCTTTCATTGTTCATTTACACATGAAGTCATAAAATATTTCATAGAAGCATTTTTTTTTAACTTTGATCACATTGCAATTATAACAGAACAATTGGAGGTTATGATTAATGAAGAATTAAATCGACGGAAAAAATTTGTTTATAAATAATCGAAAAATATAAGTTAGTGATAAATAAGACTGTTGGTTAAATAATACAAAATTTATTCATATAATGCAATTAAATGCTTAACTTATGACCTCTAAACTAATGAATTGTTTAATAATTGTAAATTATTAAAAGCAAGCAACGAAAAGAAATAACGAAATTTTTCATAATTTGTGACAAGTAGTTTGATGCTTCAGGTTGATGTTTGCTGGAGATACGCTAAATAATCCTGCATGTGAAAGTGTAGTGTAAAATAGGGATAACGCTTTGATAAGATAGTGTTACACTACACTCTTATTAAACAGTTGTTTAAAATATATTTATGCATTTTTTTATACAGCACGACTTGGAATTTTCTATTAATTTAAAATTATAATTAAAACTTTCCCATTCTTTAAATTAATTTATTATAACAGACAGGAAAAGAATGTTTGGGAAGAAATAATACCACTGTCTAACATTTATTTAAGAGTAAACCAATTGAAATATAAACAATATGGAAAGGGCAAATTATGCACTATCTATATGCTGTATTTCTATATTCTTTTTTCTGAACAAAAATAATGAATGAGAAACAAAAATTTCTATTTATTCATAAAATGTATTTCTGCGCTTTTCTGAAGCATTGTATTTCTTTAGTTTTTTGCTTCCAAATTGTTTTGAAACTCTTATATAGAAATATGGGAAAAGTTTTAAATAATTAAAAATCAATTTAAATAGTATTGTATTTTCCAAGCAAATAAGTTACATTAATAAGCAAGTTACATTATTTATTATGTTAAATATTAATAACACTATCTTTGATGACAGAGAAACTCCTTTTCCTTTGAGTGTAAATTTTCAGATCTTCTTTCTTCACTGTAATTATAACAGTGGAAAACATTTTAATGACTAATGTTTTAGAAAAGAGAGAAAATCATACTCCAGCAATATTTTCCAAGAGAAATTGCTATTTGTTACTAATTATCCGTTTTAATTTAACTCTAAAGTTTGTGAAAATGAGTTTATAATGTGGATGTATGAACTTTTGGAAGTACAATCATTCTTATATCTTGTAATCATATTCAATTAAAAGCACAGCTACATTGAAGTGTTTGGTTAAATTTTCCAGGAAACTTTAAATTGAATTCATTGTTAGATATTATATTATTTAAAAAGTTTATAACTATTTAACTGGTTTCATTAAAACTCATGGCTTGCTTTTAATTTTTATAAAATTAATTGTTATAA
>KL868929.1:0-11811 GCA_000611955.2 Stegodyphus mimosarum | reverse complement strand
CGTTTATTGCTCATTCAAAAACAATCCCCGCCAAGCAGTGGGCTAAAGCGCATTTGGGCCTTTATATGTAATGATTCCAAATGTGTAGAGGAAAACATTGGCACTTTTAACAGCTTTCAATACTGCATAGATGGCTGAGTGGTAAGTCAAGAGGAAACAGTTGATACCAGACTAAATTCTGCTAATTATCATATCTATTTCCATATTTACAGGCACACTATAATATTTCCTTGTAGACAATATACTCTTTAATCAAAGCAATTACAGTAATTTCTTATATGCACAGATAAGAAGGTGATGTAATTTCAGGCAAATAAGCCGCAGCATGTAAAAATATCATGCTGTCAGCATGAAGGCATAAATGAAAGAGAACGCAGCGGTTCAAAGGAAGATGGGAGGAAGTGATGGTTTCAGTTCGAGTTAGAGAAAGTTTTGGTTTACATTATTTGATTGGGCAGGAGGTATCTCCATTAAAACGTTACATAATTTTGAATGATATTAAATTTGGAGAAAAATTAATTCAGGGGGAGAGCACCAAATTTAGAATGTTAATTTTGAGGTCAGCAATTATTTTTTAAAGCAGCTATCATATTTTTTTATTTCTTATGTGTTGTTTTTACCGAATTTAGAACGCCTAATTAAATATTAATATATTTTGCTTTAGAATCGCATAATAAATAGTTCATGAATTTAAAGATATGCCCCCGGGTGCTCTCCATCAAAATTGGGGGCGTAACTAAGCTAAATCACACTGTCACCTGTAAAGTGCTCAAAGCTGTTGCCAATAACAGGTGTATCTTGTACTCCTTACCATGAGGAATTTCATGGGCTTGGGCTGATATTACAGTCAGACAAGTGAGAATAAGTAACAACAATAAAAGAGAACAAAATTGTAAAAGCTCAGGATTGGAACAAATAAATAATAAGATGATAATGGAAATGAGTGCTAAGAGGATCTGCAAATTCACCAAAATCATCAATCTTACAACCAAGATTCAACATTTCCCAGCTAGTTGGAAGATGACAATCATCTCAATGAATTTGAAATCCAGAAAGAACCTGTCTGCTTATCGCCTGATTTTTGGATGTTAGATTATTGAAAACACTATTATTTTAAAACTGTTATCCCTGTCCTCTTCCATATTCGGCCATTAATTTAAAAAATGTTTAGTATCTGATTTAGAATCCCTGCCCACCGAGCACTACCTGTTTTGCTTGTCATTACTGCCCTACTTTCAGCCACTCCCCTCTCCTCAAACGAGCACCTTGTCTCTTGCCACATCTTCAACCATTCTGCTTTCAAATTTTATTCACTAGATCAGCCTCAGATGCTTGCTTTGCTGCTGTGCAGCGAGGAACATATTTTATTGATTACTGTCTTTCTTCACGAACTTTTTTGCCATCAGAAGACTGAAATGCTTTACATATCTGCTGCCTATTATTATCTACAGTGTTTTTCACATAGAGTACTCAATTTGATTGACTTTGTGGCTTGAGAAATAGCTGAGGCCTTTCTCTCAACTGCTTCACAACCTTTATTAGCCATACGAAATGTGATATTTAAAAAAAAATTTGTCTCTTTATGCTACTGAACTCAGGATTGAGCATTGGTGCAGGATCCTGAATACAGTGATGTTGCTCGCCTAAATCAATGAAATGTGTTGTTAAAATATATTGTTTTGTCTCCATATTTACTGAAACAGAAAATTCAGATTTTAGTATAAAATTACTGAAAGATTAAAAGTTACTGTATTTAATTGCCAGAATTCAATGAAAGATCTAAAATTTGCAGTTTATGATTCAGGGTGTTCATATGAATAGAGATATCAGTGAGAAGCATTAAATCGCATAAATTTTCACATTTAATCCAGGTAATATAATCTGTCTTATCCTTGCATACATTGTATCTACCTTCTTGCTGTATAAATTGCTGTTGCAGACTGTGCAACACAGATCCCAGGGCCAGCATGAGAGACAACACAACTGATGCAATCACGCCTAATGGCAAAATTTGAAAATTTATAGAAGTAATGTACAGCAAAATTTAGGAATGCAGAAAATTTTTTAAATTGAGGGAGGTGCTGGGCAGCAGAATTTAAAATCCACAGGGATTACATCAAACAGCAAAATGCTTAACATTGGGCTCTTCACTGATATTTTGTTTGAAATGCTTTGTGCCAAGTGACTGCATTTTATGTCCAAGATAGTAGGACTGATGAGGTTAGGTTATGCTTGCACTAGTGACTTCTTAAGCACTCAGTATTGTTTCCAAATACTTTCAATCTAGTTAAAAGTCTTTTCTCTTAAAAATAAAATAAATTAGAACCATGAAATGTTCTCAGAAAGAAAATTTTAATCTGACTGTGTGTGGAACATGGTATATCTCATTGTAGCAGAATAAAAATTCCCATTAATAATATACTCATGTATTAATTAATTAAAAATAAGAATATTTTGAAAGAACTTTAAAATTTTGTTTGAAATGTAGTTGCTGCAGTAAATAAGTTTATTAGTTGAAAAAGTGCATAAAACCTGCAATATATTTGAAATTCAACTGTTGAAAATATTATTATCTTCTAGATGCTGAAGAAACATATAAAGATGATTGTTTAAATGTATATCAGTATTTCAACACCAGTTGTTTTAAAGGCTACAATGATGAAGAAAAGGTATGGGAATTTTATGTTGATTATCTATCAATTTTTTTAAATCAGTTTTAAGCAGTTTTTTTACAGCTTTCCTTCTATGTTTTAATAACCATTCATTTGTAATTAATTTTTACAATTTCAGTTTCATTTTAATTAATTAATTTGTTAAAAAAAACAGCACTGTGCTTGTTACAGTACCAGCAACTTTTACTAATGCAAAGCATTTTTGGCATTTCCTTATTATTATGGCTCCCTTGCTATTATTTAAATGGTGCCAAGATTATTGATTAATCATCAACGTGTGTTGCAACCCATCAACAAATGACCCAAATTTGAATGTACGAACTTAGCATGAAAGAAGCACCACTATAAGTGGCTGTGGTTAAAACAGCTAGTCGTTTGGCAGTTTATTGATAATCTTGATACTCTTTAAGCATGGGATCATAATAATAAGGAAATATCAAAGTTTCATGTTTAAAATCAGAAAAAAAAAATGTATTATATTTTTCTCTTGGAATTATAATTTTAAAACTAAGCATTTAATAAACAGTTTGTATTTTAATATTTTTCCATATCTTTTTCCTCGAAAATTAGCATAATGTGCAGTTATGCAATAAAGCTTAAAATAATTTCTTTTGTTAATTGCTTATTTATATCGACCTTTCCTTATGCCCTCTATGTTCTAATTTTCTTATCATATGCCCTTTTACAGGGATTTTATACCATATATAGACAAGTTTTTGAAAAAATTGCAGCTGAAGACAGACCTTTTATGGATGAAGAAGACATTGATGTTCCTAGTTTTGGATACTCTTATAGTTCTTATGATGATGTAAGTTGCAGTTCATAGAAAATTTTCAAAGTTATCATTTCTTTGAGTGAGTAAAAGAGTATTTTAATGCTTCTCGAGACTCCATCGTAAATATTTAAACTCAGCAATAATTCACTGCTTACTTCACTAAGTTCCCCTACATTTATCATAGACAAAGTACTGAGGAACATAACAACTTGCTTAAACTTAGAAGGAAACATCAGAGAATGGTGCTTATTCAAAGAAAACTATTTTCACAATCAGCTAAGAATAGTTCATAAACTAATTTTGAACTAGAAAATTTCTATAAACACATTCTTTTTCATTAGCAGGCAAACTCCAAAGTTTCACTATGATTCTGTACAAGGGGGAAAAAAATCACCCACACTAATCAAAGTAGAAACTATAAATATACCTTTCAGTTCCAAATCTGTGCATTATGTGCTGGCATAGTGCATGTACAACCATTGGGGAGTTGCCAGATAAAATACATCACCGTGTATCTTACATTGCCAAGGCCCACCAGTAGATGACCTGTAAAGTACCTAAAACTGGCAATTCAGTCCAAGGTATGAATCCTGTGAGCAGGCTGGCTGCATGGCCGTTTTCATGATTTTCCTCATGTGTAACATGTATATGAGCCAGTTTTCCTTAGAAAGTCCTCCGTAAAGTCATCCGTTCTCTTAGGCAGATAGTCCTCGAGTGCTTTGCCCATAACCAAATACACACCATCAACACCTGGGTTGCCAGATGATGTAACACTTTACCTGACAATTCTTTTGGCTACTGGGTGGATAATGCAAAAGTACGAAATTTTTTCATGAAAATTTGATTATTAATTGATCTTAAACTAATGTGTCTTAATTTCTGTTTTAAAAAGAAAAAGAACAAGCTAATTTTGTTAGTACAGAGCATGAGTAAATTCTACTAGTAGTTCAGATTTAGTTTTCAAAATCATTCTTATGTGTAATTTTACAACAGATACATTTTCATAAAAAATTATTAATGGGTCTATCACATTATCCATCCAGTTTTGACAAGAATTACCAGGCAAAGCACTATCACTGGCAAAGCATTTATTATTATGGAAGATAATATCACATTCTTTGAATGAGAGCTGCAGAGTATGCTTTGCAGAGTGAGGACACGCACTGTGCTAAGAGACTTGCATGCTGTGCAGACCTTAATCCCAATGAACATCTATGAAACATTGCGGGGAGACAAAATGCACTTTCCAATTCCTTTGCCACAAAATTAGCAAGATCTAATTCATATCCTATGGAAAGAATAAAATAAACTTCCTCACGTGTCATAAATCACTTGATAATTTATAAATCTCTTTATAATTTGATAAGGTGTTTACACATATTCAGAATGATTTTAATAAAGAATTTATAAAAAGCAAATGTTTTGGAATAAAAATTTCGTGAAGAAGCTTATTATTTGAAATGAGAAATATCGTTTGCTACTTTTAAATTTATTCTTCTTTGAAAATGTCACATATAAGCAAGCTGGGGATTGAAGGGTATGTTTTTGTGATTTCCAAAGAGAAAGGTTCGTTTTCCATACTGCAAAAACATTGGGAAATGCATGGTATTAAAATTTCTAAGTGCGAAATAATCAGAAAGGGAAAAATCGTTAATCGTTGCTTCTAAAAAGAAAGAAGACTAATGCAAAGAAGATTCCAAATGAATATCTGAAAATGATATGTAGTGTTGCTAACATTTCCAAAGTTAATTTGTTGGTAACAAGAGACAATTCACCAACACAGAAATTACTTGCAAAGTCTTTAAATATCTATAGCAACAATAAATAAAATAGTAAACCAAGATTTACAATTTAAAATAGTAGAAAAGCATACTATTCACCAACTTTTGCTCAGACATGTGGCAGAACAATTTATAGAACTCTGAATGAAAACTGGTTAGCAGGAGATAAATGGGAGTATAGTATGACCTTTGTTAAAGCATGGATTTTTCTAAATGACTGCAACAAAAAAAAAGGTGTGGTTTTTTTTTTAATCGAAAGCAAAGACAAAAAGAGTTACAAACCTGGTTCTGTCTATGCAAAGAAAATTTTAGTAAAAGGATTTTGATTGTTGCTAGATTCTCTTATAATGGAAAATTTAAAATAAGAAGAAAGGAAACTATGTTAAAATCATCTCAACATGCTGTCAAGAGAACTATTTATAGGGGAAAAAATTCCATTTCTTTATCTCATTGATTTTCAAAGAGTGGAACTTCATCAAGACAAAACAAGTCATACTTCAAAAGTACCACTGCATTCCTTGAAATAATGAAGACTAATACAGGTCCTGCATATATATATCTTTTCGACATATTCCTGCAAAGTCCTCTGACATTTCACCTATGGACTGTTGGGCCTTAGTCTCTTGAAAAGAGCTCTTTCTAACTGAAAACCCACCACAATTGATAGACTCTGGAAAGCAGTGGAAGGGGAATGGAAATCAATATCCCTGGAAATTTTACAAAATGCCTTCTATCATGAAAATCATGATGCAGATGTATAGGCCAGAAAAAAAATCTATCAGATCAAACATTTAAAGAAATATGCTTTATATTTTAAACATTTCCTCCAAACTTTCTAAAAATATGTAAACATCCTCTGTAATATGTTGTGGCTTGCGATTAATGCATCACACTTCGAATTGGACAAGTTTTTTAATGAAAAGTCAAATTTTTCAGGCATTATAATTATTTTTCATTCATCCTTCACTGTTATCTAGGTTTTTTGTGTATTGTTTCTAAAAATGATTTACTGCCATCTCTTTGAAATGTTTTTTTCAACAAATTATTGATTTATATTTTATAATAGAGAAATGGAAGCTTGCCATATTTATCTCCATTTATGTAAATATTTCTTAATGCATGCAAAAATGTTGCTCGTCCTTAAGTTTTGGACATGTGTGTGGGATTACTCTTTACCTAATCTCATCTTGTGATAATACTTACTGAGAAGAGTGGAAAATAATTCTGTGTCTTTTAGAGGATTTTTGAGTAATATGACTTTTTGTTCCCTATGTGTTATCTCATTGACCCTGAAGTTGTTACCAAACAGTGTCCTTTAGCACCAGTTAGGGACAGACATAGATATAACAACACACTGAAAACATTTGTGCCTTTCTCTGATGTAATATGAGTGACTTTTTATAAACCACTTTTTACTTTTATGAGCCAGGCTATAAGTCGAGTTTATTGCTGTGTGTTATTTTATATTTAGAAACAAATGATTGATTTAGCCATTAAAATTTAGAATTTGTTTTAGAAACAGACTTTGGGATCTGCAAGTTATGGATTTGTAGGGGAAAAAAGAAAGCTGAGTGTTAATGAATGTGATATGGTCAACTGGATTTGGCCAACAAAACAGTAATAAATTGGAATACTTACCTGTAGGAAGTGTGTACTTATACCATTCTGAGCAGAGTTACCAGTAAAACTGGAGGATGTAGCAAAATAATAGACATCGATGAGAGCCTTTTTACAAAACGTATAAACAAAGTAGGTTGAATACTGATTTTTTATTAAATAAAGAGGCCTTAATTCCTTCAGAATTCAATGGCATCAAATGGTATATCTTTGTTGGGATCTGCACCAGCTTTAATGGTTTGATGGTAGCCAACTTTAACAGTCAGTGCAATAGTACATAAGTAACCAATTTTTCTATGTAGGTAAATTTCCTTGTTATGTTGGATGGTTTGTCTTAGAGTTTAAAAAGAAATAAAAATGTTGGTATTTGCTATTGAGCAGTAGATTTGTTATTTAATAAATACTTGTTTTTTAAGTTTAAGTAAATGGCATTTGAAATTTTAAAATGTGCATATATACTTCTGTAGTAGTCAATGTTAGAAATGAACATTCCATTTCAACAGCCTGCCACCAGACCTAGAAATAATAACTTGAATTATGTATTGTAGAAATTTATAGACTGATAAATTCTGATACTTTGTTTTAAAATCTAGTCTTTCATTAGCTCTTGCAATTGCTGATATAAAATGGTAAAAGTCTGAAATAACTAATAAAATATTTACTTTGCAATTTTTCACCAGTAATTGTTGAAAATATAGTATCAGTGTGAGTTGGTAAAAGCTTGTTTAAAACAGTTTCAGTGTGGTATTATATATAAACCTTTCATTCATTTTAAAGCAACTGTGTGTCTTACACCTCGTTAATTAAAATGACCAATAGTATAAAAAAGATTAATCAGCTTTTAAAAGATCAATAAAAAATAGACAGAACAATTTGAAAGGACTAAATCTTCAGTTCCAGTTTAACTACATTCAAATTCATTTGTCCGTGAATAAATGACCTTCAATATTTATGTAGAAAGTTATGATCTTTGTCCAGATCTACTTTATTTTGAGCAGCTGTCCACTTCTATTAAAAAAAAGTTTTAATATTACATGGTATTTTTTTCCCAGCTGCTACAATATTTAGAAAAACACCTATACAGCATGAAGAATGTATTACTTTTGGCTGAAATTTTGCCTTATTTATTTTCAAATGGGATATTTACCAGCCATGATGTTATCAAATGCATTGAGTATACCATTTTGTAACCTATGAAATGACCCTTGTGTGTTCCAGTTCTAGCTAAACCATTTTCAGTATGCTTTTTCATTTATTGTCAGTTTAATTTTTTGAATGTTTTTAAAGGAGAGATTATTAATCTATATTTGATTTATTTTAATTTAAAAAATAAAAAGAAAAACTTGCAAAATAAAATAGAAAAACTGTTGTTACATAGTTATTCTAGTATAGTTTACATTTTAGGAGCAAAAATATATATTTTCAAGATATGAACAACTTAATAAAATTTGAGTCCCCTTGCTGATTTTTGTTATAATGTAAATTAAAAAAAATTTGGCTCAGATGGAAATGTATTTTCGTAGTTAAAGTCAAGTAGAGATTTTTGAAAAGGCTTTGTTTGAACTATATTAGATCAAAATAAATCATATGAATAAAGTAATTAATTTTTTTCATAAACCAGTTCATAAAAACAAATTTCTGTAAAAGGTGACTTAAATGTGTTTTTATTTCTTTTATGTAATTTATCATTTGATTTAAAATTTTTTCTTTGTGTTGATGTTATGTACATATAAAAGGTTTAAATTTCTTGCAGTAACTCTTTTTTGTAATTAAATGTAATCTGATATGATATGTTATATAATAATTTACCTAATTTTTTAGGTTGTACATAATTTTTATGCCTATTGGCAAAGTTACTGTACTTCTAAATCTTATTCTTGGGTCGATAAATTTGATTTGTATGAAGCACGGAAGTCTGGAGTTGGCCGACAAATTATCCGAGCAATGGAAAAAGAAAATAAGAAATTAAGAGATCAACATAAAAAAGCGCGAAATGAGGAAGTTAGAGTAAGTTATCAATTAAAATAATGTTTATGTCTCAAAAATGGTGAAAAGAATTAAAAACTTTGATAAAAAGGAAATTATTATTATTTTTATAATGAAACTTTAAAACTTTTATTGAGTTATTCAAACTTTATAAATTTGCTTTTGAAAATTTAGTTAATTTATGTAAAATTTATAAAATCTTGATTCGTATGTTTTATAATATTTCCCCCTCCCAGGAATTAGTGGCTTTTGTAAGAAAACGTGATAAAAGAGTCCAGGCTCACAAGGTTAGTAATTATTTAGAATTTTTTAATTATATTTAGAATTTTTATTTCTTGTCAAGGTAAATGAAAGGTTTATTTCATCCCAGAGGCAAATCTAGAAGAATATAGTATTAGTTGTCATTTCCATTAATAGCATATCATTTTATTAAAGATGTTAGTAAATAACTATTAATTAAAACTAATTTTCATTAACCTCCCACAAATGTAATTCTTAAAAACAGCAAAAGTTAATTTTAAACAGTATGAAATTATTTATATATTATATTAACTATTTTCCTAATTGTGTCGAATTTTTGAAAAAATCGTTTCAGTAACACTGTATTTTTCTTTAAAGGGGCATTCTTTTAAACCAGATTATTGTACATTTACAAAACTTAAATTCCTAAATTATGTTATATTTTTGTATCATTAGTAAAGTCCATTTTGCACTGTTTATTGTATAAGATGACCAATAGTTTTTAGTTACAAGATAAATCTTTACTACAAATCAATTACAAACTAGAAATTTTTATTATATTTGTTATTAATTTATCAAACCAATTTTTGTTTATAATGTTATGTAGAAAATGGTAGAGGAACTAAAAGCTGAAAAGGCAAAGAGAGCTGAAGAAATGAGAAAGAAGCAAGTTCAAGAAAGGAATAAGTAAGATGTCATTTTTCATAAACTTTTATTTATTGGTACATATTATTGTGTTATTTTCATGAAACTTTTTGGGTGATCAAATACTATATTCATTGCAAAATGTATCATCAGTAATTTCATATTTTAATAAATACTGTTTATCTGCTAATTATGTAGACAGATAAGTATACTTCTTTAGTGATTTTTGCATTGTTATCTGGAACTGAGGTTTTCCATAGAAAATATTAGATGTAAAACAGAAAAGAATGTAAATAAAGGAAAAATCAATTTATAGAAAATATCTTGGGACAGTTTATTTGTTTGTATATATACATTATGGATCACATGTATTAGGACAGTCCTGGCTAGTAGAAGAATTCCCCTTTCATGTAGTAATGCACTCTAAAGTTAATATAAAAGGACATAGTTACATTTAGAGTCATCATAACAAACATAAAGTTAAATGGACCAAAATATCAGCTATACGAGTCTGAAAGAGAAGTAATCAATTTCTTCAGTTGTATAAAATCTTTTAATGAATTTTGTAGTGTTAAATGAGGCAATTTCAATTATGAACAATATTGTTATGAAGGAAGAATCTTCAACAGTCAAGATAAGGTTGACTGCCTAGTTTGATAGACAAAAGCTTTAGAAAGCTTCACAGAGTAGTGAGTCATATATAACCACCAGAAAATGTTCATAAAAAAATTCCATTATATTTCTCATTCTAACAATAGTGTCATAACATTTTTTTTGATTTTCAAAATGTGGACTTTAACAAAAGAGCAGCTGCACATAAGCCATACGTAAAATGTTAGTACCTAGAATGTAAAACAGTGGTAATAAAATGGCGAAATGGAATCCAGCTTTGTGTTATATGGAATGATGATACCTGTTTGGAGGTGGGAACATTACAGTATGGTCTTGTTTCTCATAGTTTGACTCAGGCCTCCTAATTCCTATGAAAACAGAGACCTATCTTAATATTTAAGATAATTCAACATTACCCTCACTATGGCAACACCTTCCTGTTTCAGTATTGTGAGGCTCCAGCCTGTAAGCACATCTTATTAACATATAGTTTTTTGTTAGTTATGAGTGTTGTGGAAATGAACTGGCAGGCTCATAACTGTAGCCTGAATTTGATAGAACATCTGTGGGATGAACAGAAACTTCATTTGGATATCAGACCACATCACTCAAAAATCACTAACAGAACAGACTACCATTCTTCTGCAAGAATGGTTGGATATTACAATGATGAATCCATTTAAAAAATAATCTGGTTAAAAGAGTTCTCACAGTCAAAGAAGATATCACCCTGTACAAATTCTTATTGTGCAGTCATACGTCTTTATTAATTATAGATAAAATATTTAATTTAGAACCAAAACCATAAAGACTTGAAAGAAATGAAATTTAAAACCCATAAAATTCATGTCTTTGTGGTTTGGGTTCTAAATTTCATATAATTTCTCATTATTTTATCTGTAGGTGGTTCATTGTTCACCAGCATATTCCACAAACATAATATTGAGATAGTTTTGTTTTTAAAAAAAAATTCCTAAAATTTAAATATATATATGATGTTGCAGCAAAGCCAGCGAACTATTAAAAATAACATTCCCTTTTTGTGAATGGCATCACTTACGTTTTTTTGTGTTCATAAATGTTTTTTACTTGTTCTATACTTTATTTTTATGTTAGGAAATAAATAGACATAAAATACTATCTTCTAATATCTGGTGCCAAAACCCGGGAATTTGGTGGAACGGCCCTCCATGGTTAGTCAAATCTCCAGAATATTGTCCTCATTCTGATGCTCTTTCTAAAGATTACAGTCATAACTTAGAAGCAAAGAAAGAAAAGGTTCAGAACCTTCACATCGTATCTACTCAACCAGTGATTAAGGCTAAAACCTACAGTTCTTACTTTCAATTGTTACGTGTAACATCTTGGATTCTACACTTTAATTCACAACTGCAGGGAACAAGAAAAGTTCGTGGGTGAGTTACATGCCACAGAACTAAATCAAGCTCGTATTTATTGGATACAGACTGTTCAGAAAGAATCC
>KL868928.1:0-11606 GCA_000611955.2 Stegodyphus mimosarum | reverse complement strand
GCGCTCCTTGCCACGAGGAATTTCGTGGGCTTGGGCTGAATACGTCAGACAAGTGAGCATAAGCAACAACAACTACAAAACAGAGATATTTTTCGGAATGATTAATAACAGACATTGACTGATAAAATAAAACTTAACATCCAATTAATAAAGGTACTGCGAATTCTTTGTGATGCAAAAGTTTACAAATTTCTCCGTACAGAAAAAGAAGATAAGAAAAAGGAAAAACGATGCTCCGTTCCGCTGGGATGTAACGGTACCTCCTACATCAAAAACGGGAAGAGGAATTCTGAAATTGTGCATAAAACTTTCCCCTTCCCATAAACACAAAAGTATTTTGAGTTAGATATAGATTTATTACTACTCTTGGTAGGTATAACGTTAAAAGAAAAGAATACCATATGGCTTGAATACGTGGAGATGAACTGCTCATTATGTAGTTCTGTTTTAGATGTTTTAAACACAATATTCGTTGAATAGGATAAGGAGGTCCAGTAGACTGGCTAGCTCAATCACCTGACATTATATGCCCAGAATTATTTTCTCATAGCTGAAGCTTAAATGTAAGTTTATATTGATATACTAAATGACTACAGAAATTCCGTTGGAGCCTATACGAATTCTTGCGCGAGTAGTGAGAAAGAAATAGTTTGAAAAGTCTTGTATTACTTTTTTTTTCAATGAATTCGAAATTGTATTGAAGAAGAATGGTGTAAATGTGATCAGTTATTACAATAATCTAACTGAATTATGTAATGATATTTTTTTGCTAATATTAATTTAGTTGCCCATAAAATAATTTGACTTTACATAAAAAATCTTTCCATTTCAAATATCGGTGAAACTATACATTAAATTAAAAATTAGTTTACTTGAATGTTGCTACGGCACCTTAAAAGACAGAACACATGAACACATTTGCATGCTTGCATTCAGCATCGTGGCTACTGCAACGGTTATTAATGTACCACTATTTCACATCTGAAATGAGTCTTTTTATGCATATTTTAACCTGTGACCTTGAAACATTAAGCAAAGAAATATGTTGCTTAAACAAATGTTTTGCCCTACATTTCATTGCTCTAAACTGATTTCTTCTTGGTACTGGGATTTAAATTTCTATCAGTGTATATACTGGATGAAAAATTAGACCCTTCATGGACAACTCATAATGGTTCTACTTTTTATAGCGAGTGTTTACAGTAACTTGCCAATCAAAGAACGTAAAAGCTGATCGTAAGATACAGAGCCCATGGTATGTATGATAATCGCGTTGCCTGACGCGTTTTCTCTCTTTTATGAAGGTCGCAAGAAAGACGTTACGGAGGGACAAAAGTCCAAAAGAACATGAGCAAAAAGTGGTTAAATCTGTTGATGTTTTACATAGTACAGGGAAATGGGGTTTTAAGCAACGGAAGGAAATACACTCCATGTCAAACTAGCGTAAGAACTGCGGTAGAATAAAAATGCTAACCTTCTGGGACAGCTGAAAATTGTCATAAGGTTATTATTTAAATTAACCAGTTATCTATAATTTTAGCCTTTACTATAACTTTTCCTTTTCGTTTCCTCATCAAAATGCAAATGAGGTTAGATGAACTGAGGTTTTAGACTGTAAGACAGAGCGTGTTACTGGCATGTGCGTACACGCTACATTTAGTTCCTACCAGCTCTAATAAGTTGCAAATATTCGACTTTGCGTTATCGCTGCCCATACTTGAATTTGATACGTCGTAGAGTTACTGAGTCAACTTAGAATAAGATTTAAATTGCGTAGTCTTTGACTGCTAGTCCACATTTTAAACTGATTGTTACTTTAGTTCCATTACCACAACTGTGGTTGATTTTATTAGCACAAGAACGTGAATTTGTATCCTAAATTCTGTTTAGATGAAAAGATTGATTTAACATTTTTCATGGCTTTATGATTACTTTCTGACATAGCGATAATCGCTTCATTTCTGTTAGGGGGGCTAATTGAGTTTTACGAGATCAAGGGAAAACCCACAAAGTGTCTAATATTCAATTCGTAATGTAGGAACAGTAACTTTTAAATATTATTGATAGATGACGTGTTCCAGTTTCAGAAAAAAGGCAATATGCAAGAGGTTTCATGCCATGGACGTATGAGGTATTGTAGTGCCGAAAACGTCTAGATAGAAAGCAGCACAATTTTAATGTACTGAATTTCGTAACAACTGAGCTGCAGTATACTGGAAACGGTCATCTTGTCTCAGGAGCCAGGTTTCTACTTATACAATAATGATGATGTACGTAGAGTGCATTACCAGTCACGTGAAACCTTCAGTGAAGACTGTATTTAATTTGTGGTGCATGCAAAATGTAAGTCTTTGATGTTCTGTAGATGTTTCGCTTACTCTGAATTGCACATCCTTATCGTAGTTAACATGAACTTCCACCAAAGAGGTATATTCAGATTTACGATGAATAAGTATTGCCTTTTTTTCATCATCTTGCTGATAACATAAATGCGGCCAAACTAATTTTCCACGGCAATAATCGTAAAGTGTACCAACCCGGAATTCCCACTAATTATTTCGATGAGTATTTAGAGAAGCTTATTATAATTCCTGGCCAGAAAACTCCTCGGACTTCAGTCTAATCAAAAATCTATAGGGTCACGTACATACTAAGAAGAGAGATGTCTTCGTGGACGACTTTCTAAGGGAAACTGGCTGATATACACGTTGCACATGTGGAAGACCCCGAAAACGCCTATGCAGCCAGGCCGTTCGCTGGGATTCGAGCCTCAGACCAAACTACCAGTATTCAGCGACTTTTCCACTCAGCTGCTGGTGGGCACCACCATGGTAAAAGCATGAAAATTTGTGTAACAACATGTAGTACTGTATAAACATCTATAATTTTCGAAGATTTTCAAGTGTGTCTTATGTCGTTGTATTTTCAGAGATATTAACCGTGAAATGCTTTCAGACACTATTCTTTCTGCTTTGTTGAAATTTAGTATTTTAGTCTTTGTTAAAATCTCACAGATCCTATTTCCAAAAACTAAAGGATTTCAAATACGGGATGCTTCATAAATTTTTCGTTGTTTCGAGTAAATAATTTTTTTACAAGAGCAGTTTATCTAATGAAATAAGGTATCAAAAATTTTCTTTAAAAAGAATTCTATGCAAAATGATTTGAATTTAATTCATATATAAACAAATCTTTAGCTTTTGTTTTGAATAGTAAGTTGAGCAAAATTTATGTTTTTAAGATTTAACTGCTACTAATATTTTCTTAAATCGAAGCTTTTATTAATAGAACAGAAGATTCGATAATCACTAATTAAATTTAAGACATACATTTTCTTCGAATTTTTTGCCCTGTGAACACTATATTGGACTTGCCTTTGACAACAAAATTAATGGAACATGGGAGAGCTTTTGCGTTGCTGTCATGAGTTTAATAAACTTTTGTCAATTTCTTGAGCGACTTGTATCTGCAAAGAAAATTTAGCTTTATTGTATTATGAATGTGTGGGTTTAAGCGGAATAAATTTAGGAAGCATCGGTTTAAAGAAAAGTCACAAAACGATTATTCGCTTTTATTGTAAAACATGTTGGAGAGGACCTTATAACTTCAAAAACATTTTCTTTCAGAGGTTTCCGTTGACATCAGATGACATCTAAACGAAAAATTAGAAAATTTTTGTATGAAATAATAGAAACATGAAGGATAGAAGTAAGCATTAGAGCCAAAATAAATAAATAAACAAAATATCAAGGAACGAGTTCAGAATACGAAGAGTTTATTCGTTTGACCCTTGAGCCCTAATATCATTTACCTGATTTCAGTTTTTAAACCGTTATTCATTCTATAGCAGTCTGACCTCCGCCGTCGAATGTCCGCTAGTGATGCCAGAACTGGTTTAACAACCACCATTTCGTTCTAGCATGCTCTAGTGACGATTCGGTTTTTTCCAAAACAACACACTCGCTGAAAGTGGCGCCGTAAGAAATTCTAAAAGAACAAAGCGCAATTGTGGAATTACAATTTTGTCTATACCAGGAAGACTATTATTTGAAGCATATTGTTTTTAAATTGATATCCGGTCCAGGTTATTATTGACTTATTTAAATTTTAAATGTATATCTTGTATTCTACAAAATTTAATAAAAAATTCGTTATGGGAAAAATTTTTAAATATTGTAATTTTATTGATAAAATACGTAGCATTAGTACTGAAATTAAAATAAGAAAAAGTATTATACTTGCGTCAAAATTCGTTTGCAAGGAAATAAGTCTAGTGCATGCAACAATGAACGCTGTTCTAAAAAAAAATTGCTGCTTTCTTCTGTTTTGGAGAATTACTTTCTTTATTCATTGATTTATGTTATGTGGGGAATTCTTGTACTCGATTTCGGTGGAGAATGATGTATGAGATAATTTCCATTCAAAGCAATCTTCCATTTCTCTAGATACCGCGTAAGCTCTTAATTTAGATGAAATGCAACTACAAATCACTAATTTTTCTTTAACAGCCATTTGCAGTTTTATAATTTACTTGTTTCATCATATGAAATTTTGCAATATATTTTGATTCTATTTTAGTATTTTAATTCAACACTCCCTTCTGCTGATGCTGTAAGGAATTAATAGCGTTATTCCCCTGTGCCCTTTATAGAATAGAGATTAATTAGCACACGCAAATAATAACTGGAAGGTCTTGAGTTGGATTATCGGAGACAGTGAGCTTGATTTTTGGAATTAGACTCACAGAAAACCTACGGATTTTTAAATTGTTCCTAAACTATAATATAGCGAATGATAACTCTTCGCTAACTTGATTTCACCGACTCGATGTCTCTTTTCAATCGCCTTTCAATTGTGAAAGAGGTAAATTATGTAACTAAAAGGCATTCTTCCTCATTTTGTTCCTGTAGCATAGATGGGACAGGTGATATTTCAGTATTCTGCTCCATAAAAACATAACGGTTCTAAATTGTTGCAGATTAGCAACTGAGGAAACAAAGCATCAATTTTATTTCGCAGATTATTTTAGATAAACAAATTAAATTGCTTTTAATAGTAGATCAGAGAAAATGAGAAACTTAAAATTCAGGTTTTCCTCTACAGATGGACATGATAATCACTGAATACATCTCGCTACAGCGAACTCATTTGTGACTCTCAAATGAAATTAAAATACACAAGTCTTGTTAATATTCCAACAATAGTTTGTTCTACATTTTCCCAAATAATTTATCGAAGCAATAAGTATGTGAAGTCTTTAGAATACTATCATAAACACACAACCTATCTTCTCTTTTAGAATGTTGCTTGTTCTTGGTGCAAATGAAACTTAGCACGTTATTTACTCTCTCCGAAACGTAAGGGGATTACGATCGTTAATTTTTTTCAAAATCATGTACAGCCATATTATTAAAGTGCATTCAAAATGTTATAGATTAAAATGTATTAAAAGAATGCAAGGAAAAAATTGTAGAAATTACGAATGGAAAAGCGGCTTATTTCGACAGAAATATTTGAAAAACTAGGCCTTATCATCGTAAGGTACGTTTTCTTTTCGTACGGGATTAATGATAAATTTGCATAATCAAATAAGTACAACTTTTTGGAGGTTACATTCTAAAGCTTAATTCAGTTATAGACTTACACTATTTTGTCTGCTTAAAAAATAAAAGTACTGTAAATTTCACTAATAATCATGTTCGAAGTTAATAGTTATGCGCCGTATGTTTTGAGCAGTTTGTGATTAAATAAAAATGCGAAGAACATATTAGCTATGTCTTAGTAAAATGATGATAAATCTGAAAGAAACCAAGTTAATGTATAAGCATGGATCTGAATGAAGATGAGTATATGAGGTAATACAGGATCACGTAAGAATGGCTGAGAGTTGCTGTGACGCATGCCTAATTAACTAAATTCACACTGGGTGCTGAAAGATGCACGGATTTGATTTCCAGGTTGTCACAAAAGATGAATGGGAACACCTGCGAAGTACTTCATTTGAAAGTAAATATCCACTCAGTTTATTTCCATTGCTATATTAAAACGATAATCAAGTATAAAATAGTTTTTCACATAAATCTGCTTTATTGAAAGAAAAGATCATTACAAGTTCCTCTCAAAACTTTTTTATGGCTTCTTATGTCTGCGATAGCAGTGAACTGACAGTTTATCACCAGTTTCATTTCTTATCCATTCTTAATTAAATTTAATCAATCTGTAATTTTTACATTCTTGTGTACTTACTTCAGTTGGTCTACTATAACAATCCTTTGCACTAACGTACGATAATTAAACATGGAATTCCAATTGAAAAACTTTAACTTAAAAATAGCAGGTTTTGTGATTTTTTCCCTTTTCTTTTCTGCAATAATATTTTTACACGTCTTATTTAATTTCATATTAACTGCACACTAGAACCATTATGTTTTTTACGTTTATGTTTATGAACCGTTATGTTTAAGGAGCAGAATACTGAAATATCACCTGTCCCATCTATGCTACAGGAACAATTGGGAAGAAATGCCTTTTAATTAGATAATTTCCCTCATCCACACTTGAAGGGCGATTGAAAAGTCTTAGAGTCGGTGAAATCAAAATTGACGAAAAGTTATCGTTCGCTACATTCCACACTAATTGTGTAATACTTAGGGGCAATCCTTACTTTGCACGTTTTCAGGAACGGAGAAGTTTCAAGACAGCAACTTCATGCGCAGAAGTTCTGCACAATTTCTATATCAGCTTCAAGGTTCAAAATCATCACTACAATAACCTAAACCATTTAAGGATATGCCAATATTTAATTTACATTTTCTGTAGGGAGAGGTGTAGAGTCATTAGGTTATTTTGAAACAAGAGACATGAAAAATGTGCAATGCCTTCGCCGGGACTCGAACCTGGATTTCTCGAATACGCTGCCAAGTGTGCTACCGTTACACCACGAAGACATGCAAAAAAAGAGGAAGAAAATGCCTTATAAAAGTAAAAACTTTTAAAGACCAAAATACTGAAACATATTTCTTGAGAAATATTATGTATGTTCTGTATACATTTTAGATATAATTCACTTTGAGTTGCTGATAATGTGTAAACTTTCATCCACTATATCTAGGTAAAGCATTAAACAATTCTACATATCTTTAATCGCGAGTAACTTGTATTTGTTATTTATATTTCAACAATTATAATATAAATAACTTACTATGCAATTCCTTTTCCTGAGAATATTTTACTTCCTGTTGGTCTTTTTCCATTTTTAAATCTGAAACATACCGTACTCAATTTTCATAGATCGTGCGTAAAGAATTAGTAACGTCATATTTAACACTCATAACAACTTTGTTTATTACGTATGCAAACAAAATTTAGAATAACATATGCAAACACAGCATTTAATTTTCAAGACGATGGGAGGAAACTTAAAACTTTGGGAATTAATCATAAAACCGTCTTAATACCGGAAACCGAACACGAATAGAACTACAGTTTTCAGCGATCAGGTGAAGTTTACACGATATTTGATAATTTCAAACAGAGATAAAAGCTTTCTATTGCTAGTTATCAGAGAAAATGGAATGGTTTTATTCCTCGCAACGTGTCTATTTGAAGCATTTTATTTATTTTACAGGATTTATTTTTTTTATTTTTGCTTTCCTTGATAATAAAATTATTTCTCAATTAACTTTTCTCAGTACTTTTTGGCATGTCTTTGTAATCCTATTACGGCAACATTTTACAAACTGAGATCCACGATCAATCTATGGGTCGCAAATCTATGGGAAAAAACTGTAGGCTTTTGGGAAATATTGAAATTTTTAAAATAATAAATATTTTCATCACAGATATTGTTACGTGCAAACGGGTTCGTAACAGATTGAATGCACACAAAATCGATGATAACTTGACAAAATTTATTTTATCAAAAGAAACACTTCACATGTCTGGAACTTTCCTCAAAAGTACTCGTACAACTCTTCCAGTATCCCAGAGTACAATCAGTAATTGCACTTCATACAACTAAGAACGTTAAACACAACCCAATGCAAAGCGCATCTAAAGAGCGAAGCTCACACGGAGGCATCTCAGTACTCCAAAACAACTAGCTGAAATCAATAACAGCTGACAGGAGATGCTCTCTCTGATCTTATATAGTTTTTCCTCTGCCGCCGACAAATCACTAATAACTTACATTTCTCGAAATTACTGGAAGGCACATGAGGGTAGGATATGGTTGCAGTTGTGTATCTACATTAATTACATTCATTCAATCACAGTTTCATTTACAGTTATACATGGACTGGACCAAGCTGTCTCCAAATGGTTGTCAAGTCTGGCTACTTTGGGCGATTTCTTGCCAGTTTAACGAGATAGCCATTGTTACAAGAGCAAGTCTATTTAACTCAATGCTAAATAGACTTGCCCTTGTATTCTTATTTTTCTGGTTAATCTTCGCTTCTTTAGATTCTCATGTCGCATTAAACAGCAAGAAAACCAAAAACAAAATACAATTTCACATATAATTTCACTAAAATTATTTACGTATGCATAAAATTCGTAACTGTACATAAAAATGCTACGTTTTTGTAGATGCTATTAAATATATGAGAAAGGATAATCATTTTGACGTCGATAAATGCAAAAAAAAAAAAAAATAATAATATTGACTGTAAGTTTTTTTTGTTTTACAATGGTTTTGCTTCTTCACAGTTGCGGTTCACCTAAAAGAATTTCAAAACATAGAAACGATTGGACTTAATTTAAGAAAAATACCTGGAATTTGACCCTGCAACCATCTCTTTTGCATCAGCTGTATTTTAAATGTCAGTATTAACTCTTTTCAAGCTTAATCCTAATAGTATACTAGTTTAACAGTCCTACTTGAAGTACTACTCTGCACTTTGGGGCTTGTGGGTAAATCGATTACAACACAAAGTTAAAATTTATTTAAACAGTACTAAGGTTAGCAAACACTACATAATCAGAAAGAGCTGTATTTGATTTGCTAATAAAAATTAAAAGAAACGTGTCACGCCTTTAATTATTTATAGGCAAAACATGTTTCCTCAAATCTATGACCTGCTAGAACCTATAATCTATCTACGAATCTACGACTGCTACGGATCTATGACCTATCTACTTTAAACATAATAGAGGGAAGCGAAAGGTATGAGAAAGCTTGCTGAACCCGCTTTCCTTTAGTACGAAAGATTCCCACAGATTGACTTATTTGGAATATAACAAAGCATACAAGGGCTGTTGATCTGAGAGATGCCTTTGTGAAAATTTTTCATGAAAACACTGTCTCATATTCGCAGTACAAATGGGTGAAAAATATAAAAACTCCCATGCAGCTAGCCCATTCATCCACATTAAAAATACACATAGCTGTAACGTCTTAAATTTTCAGAAGGGTGTGCCAATGGGGCAGAGAAGCGCATCAGCTTGTTTGGTGAAGTGTTTTTAATCACTTATCTTATTTTATAAAAATAGGGCCTGCCTCCCCAATTAGATGGACAATTTTATGTAAAACTCCGTCGGACTTTTTTTCTTAACTTCATAGATTTCGAGAGTGACTGACAGAAGTCTCTCTTCTTCAAAGAGCAAAAAATTTGACTTCATCTGGCAGTTTTGAGGATTGTATTGTTTCTCAGGTTGAAATCTACCTCTGTTTTGCTACATTGATTCATATGCTACTTCTTTTACTTTTCCACTTTGTTTTGATTCTAAGTACTTTTCTAGGACGTTTGTGAATTTGAAATTTTAATATTTATTTTCCTTACTGTCCTATTAAATCTCGATCTGAGACTCCTGTAATTTTTAAGGACTTATTTTTAATTTCTTTTAGTAATTTTATTGGTCTGCATCGTAATTTTTTTGCTTACATATTGTTAATTCTAAGTAATTAATAATTTTGCCCAAGTGTCCCCTTCCAGCACTTCTTTTTAATTACTTTGAAATTTTGAAATTCCGCCCTTTTATTCACTTTATGCTTTCTTTTTTTTGCTGCTTTTTTGCATTTCCATTTATTTGTTTAATATGTCATCATAAAGCTAAGTTTTATCTTAAACGTGTTCAATCTTTGAATTATCTTTAGACTTTGTTTAAAAGCAATATATTTTATCCTTCCCAAATTTACATATGCTAGATATAATTATAAAAATTTGATTTGAAAAAACCACAAAGAAATGTTATTGTTTTGAAGATTTTTTAACATTAAATAGGATTAAAAATTTAGAATGAATTTGATCTTAAATCTCTTTCTGTAGTATTGCTTCTGATGATGTAATTTCAGTTCTCTAAACACCATCAAAAGCAGCTTCTGTTACGCTTAATGAAGATGCATTTTTCTCTTGATGTGGTAACTCTCTAAGGACAATTAGGCCCCCGAGACAAGAGTTCGCAACAATGAAAGCTCAAGTTATTACATTCGTATATCTACCGATTACCTGTGCAGTTATTTTCTCTCAACAGTCATGGATGATGATAATGTAAGCTAATATACAAACGCCCTTCAAAATCTGTGTCAAATTCCCCACTTGGCTGCAATCAGCAGAAAGATTACTTTTATAAAATGAATGCCACTTCATACACAGTTCACGTTAGGAATATCTCATTTTCAAGGCCTCCTTTTTAACTTTCAGCTCTTTAGGAACATAGCTTAATTCACTATAAGAAAAACTCGAGCTATAGGAAATGCTATCATATGACCAAATAATTCCTTGGTAGTTTTACATGGTAGCTATTTTAGCATATTACATCAAACCTGCCAATAAATGGCAATCCTTTTCAATATTCTTTGCTGATACAATACCAATACAGTACCATGCAACAGTTAGCACACAAATTAAAACCGAATAGTATAAAAATTAAATATTACATTAGAATTTCAGATATACGTACTAACTCGAAAATTAAATTATCCTAATAATCTGTCAAGCGAAAATCACTAGTTCAATAGTTAAAAAAATCTATTTCCTGCAATCCAAATGAAATTTTTTTTGTTCATCATATTTTATTTCAGAATTTTTATTTCCTTAACGTAAAAGGCAAAGCGCATTTTCCTTGACAAAATTAAGCAGTGAAATTTTTAATTTTTATTTGCCTAAGCAAGAAATCTTTCTTATTTCAGCTAAAATAAAGCAGTGAAATTAGTTTTTACTTGTGTAAATCCTAAAAGTAAACACATCTTATTTCTTTCCTTTGTTTCTTTTTTTCCTGTAACAAATTAAGGAAAATATCTTCATTTGAATAAAACTAAATGCATTAATCAATTAAAATTTAATTAGGTTACTTTTTATTGACGTAAAATATTTACATATAAAAACTTCAGATTACTGTTTAACATCTCAAAGAGAATTTTACTCTTATATAAAAATTATACCTGCTCTATTTATTGGAAAAACTAAAGTCCAGATATGCAGTTAGTTTAATTTAACGTCCAGCGTCGCGTGTAACCTACGGAAACAGTTCCAAGATGCTGGATCCATCGAGAGAAAGCCTGGGCAAGGTCGTCCAAGAGCGACGACGGCCAGAGAAGATCGTTGTTTGTCCATTTTAGTGAGGCGTAACAGAGAGGCTACAGCTTCTCAGCTCTCTCGGGACCTGTA
>KL868927.1:0-11563 GCA_000611955.2 Stegodyphus mimosarum | reverse complement strand
TTCATGTTCTTTTATGCGAAACTTTAATGCTGTTTTTGTTTGGCCAATATAACTTAAGCCACATTGACATTATGTGCTATAAATTCTCCAAGTATTAAAGTCAGAAATAAAATCTTTAAGAGCTGAACCTCGGATTTTATTTATAAGCGAGAAAATAACTTGAAAATTAAACTTGTGTAAAACCCGTCCAATTTTGTAACTGTTAATTTTAGTATATAACTTTTTAATTTTTTCCCTCCCAAATTTAATCAAAAAGAAATGTTGCATTTTAATTTAATTTTTTTTTGTTTACATTTGTAGATAGGAAAATGTTATTAAAATTAACATTTGTAACATTTTTAAGCATTTAGAACAATTTTCTATTGCAAATAAAACAGTATTTTCTGTGGAATTTGTCTTTTCTTCCTACGTGAATGACTAACAGAGAAGTTACATTTACAGTTGTATATTTATAAAAATACATTATGTTTGATTACATTTATATAACATTTCTTTTCTACAGATTTGATTTAGTATGATATATCTTGAAACAATGCAAGAGGCACTGTCCAACAGAGGAGTGCTGTTTAAAATACTGAGTCTGTTATCTAATCCTTTTGGTGTTGTCATTTTATTTCAGTGAACTCACATTGTGCATCTTGTGGACATTATTATTATTATTTTTCTGCAGGTAAAATCACCTGTAAATATGTCTTTTAGCTAGTAAGAGTAGTCTTATTAGAGGTGGTAAACATCCAGGAAGACCTTTCTTTTGCCTTCTACTGTTGCATGCCATTCAATTAATCAAACAATAATATCCAAATGAAAATATAAATTTATATTTTTACCACCATGTGTTTTATACTAGTATCGATGTCATCTAGAGAACTTTCATTACTCCTAGACTCATTAACAGACATTTCAGGCTCTGATACTGAATTACAACTTGGATTTTACAAAATTAGCTGCATGCATTCTGAATTGGTCATTATTTTATTGTAAGAATCAATTTTAATTACTTGTACATCAATAAAGTTATCAATTGATCTGTAAAATATATGCAAAAAATTAAGCACTGAAATATAAAAATTTTCCGAGTCATGCAAATAAATTGCAACAAGCTTGCACTTTTGAACCAATCAAGAATAGAACGTAATAGACTTTACAAACCACTGCTTAGAGAACATCTGTTGCCATCTATATGACTAACTTGATATTTAAAATGGAAAAGAAATGAGCAAAACAGTATAAGCAACAGAGACATGAGATTGCTCGCATGCTGTACAGGCAGATCAGTAAAGGTCCAAAAGAAGTGCCCGTATGGCACAGAGGAAAACCAGGCAAGTGGTTAGTGCTCTTTCCATGATTTTTTTATGTATTTATTTTAAATCCATGATTGTGTATAGCATTAAGTACTGAATATTTTATTTTACTAAGTGACAATACTGGATATTTTTATTACATTAAAGTTAGAATAACTGTAATAATAAATTGTATTTAATATATTAACAGATTTTAATGATGAGAAAAATAGTTCCTGTGCTAATGAAAAATCATCATCTCCTGTTTTAAGAAGTCCAGAAAACAAGGATGTGTTTAATAGAAGTCTTTCAAATAGTTGGTATGTATCTTAATTTCCCTCCCCCCTATGGTATAGTTTATGTTGAATGCTGCACATTTTAATAGTTTTTAAGTATATTGCCATGCTTCATAATATTATTGTTTGCCAGTTTGTTGATATTGTGTTGCTACAAAAGTAAAAGGTTAAGATAAAGATGTCGGCATTTTTGTGCAGACAATAAGGCAAAGCAGAATTTTAGGAAATTTGGCTAAATTCTTCATAAAAAAGTTTTCTTTTGGAGGGCAGAGTTCAGATTTTTTTTGTCAAAAATGAGGAATATTGATTTAAGATTTTCCAGAGGTGAAAAATGGGAAAGCAACATAGTATTAAAAAAATATTGTGTACTTTGTATATTAGTGCAACTACCTTGGTGAACAGTTTGGCGATTTTTTATAGAAGAAAAGGTTGATGACTTATAGTGACAAAAAGTTATATTATCATGTACATCTTATACATTTTAATTAAATAGTCATCTCAAAAATCAGTCAATCAGTCAATAAATTTACTTACGAACAGGATTTTTTCTGTTGGAAATTGTGCAGCAGTTGCTTTAAAAATAGATTCAAAGTAATTATAACAAAATGCTGTTTCTTGCAGAAGTTTTGCCACAGTTTCTTCCACTGCAAGCAACCCCACAAACCCGTATTTTAGAACTGAGTTCAAGAATAAAAAATATATCACCATTTGGCAATGAAAGAACGTAACAAAAAGCATATGAAAATGGCAGCATTGCTTGTTAAAGCTGAAGAACTGTTATGTGTAGGGCTTATTCTGAAAATTTGGCAACTTCTACTTAAGTACCAAATATTTTAGGTATTAACAGTAAGATTATTTGAATACACATTTACCGTCAAGATTCATGCTGAGAATTTCTGCTTCTACAGTGCCAATTTTATAATAAATAGTGTTGTTTAATATGAATATAATTTAACTGTAATTTTCTTGCTTATTTTTGAGAGAGAGTTGTTACTTCACATGCTTCATATTTACTTTAGGAGGTCCTCCGTAACTATCCTCTGTAATTGTGGTCTCTTGTAAGAATAATACTTGTAGTATATATTGTAATATTTAATGTATAACTTTTAAGGATTACTTGTTTTTTCTTTCAGCTATATATTCCTTTCCAAATTTTATTGACTTATTGATGGTGCATAATGAAATATTGGGGAAAGAGAGAATAAAGTTTATTTATCCAAAACATTTTGAAGAAATTATTAAACTTATATATTCTTTTAAATGTATGTAACTTTCAAATTAATGATTTTGTAAAATATTTCATCAAATTAATAGTTTTCTTGTATATTAAAGACCATGTATGTACACATAAAAATGTATCTTCCCATAGTATTAACATGTTTTTCCTTTTAGGTCAGTAAGTACATTGTCCAAGACACCAACTCCAGATAGTCCCAAAGTTATTGTGTCTTCCAGTCATAGCATTTTAAGTGAACCCGACTGTGCAAAAAGCAATATATCTCCTTCATCCTTGGATTCCAGTCACATCTCTATTGTTACAATTGGTGATATTGAACAAGTTAAAGATTCCTCAGTTTGTGTGGAAGGCACGACTACCACATCAACTGATGTTGATGCTCTGCCCCTGGAGAGTAATGAAGTTGTAATTCTCCAAACACCATCTACTCACACACTTTCAAAATCAGATGTAGTAGTAGTCAGGACATCCGACTGGACTAATAGCTCATTTAGTGAACCGGTTATTCCACAGAGTGATGATAAAACTCATAAACCAGTAGTTGTAAATGCAGTACCCAGGTCTATATCTAGTCATGAAGATTTTAAACTGTCTGTAAAAAATACTTCAACTCCCAGAGAAATGAGCTCTGAAGAGAAACCTAAAATTAGAGTTAGTGTCAATTTGAAAAAGGATCCTTCATATCCATCTCCTCCACATTCCCCAGTGATATCTCAGCCTGCTTCATCACCTACTCATCAGCAGACATCTTCTGATGATGGTTCTGTTTGTCCAGTGCCTTCTGAAAATGGAAGAAATTCATTAGGGAAGAAAATAACTAGTGATTCTGAAAGTGTTTCGACCCTAGATAGTATTGGCAGTAGTGATAAAGAAAACAGAAACCAGGAAGACGAGAACCAAGTCACCTTGAGAAGGAAAAAGGTAATATAGGGTTTTTTTGTTGTTTTAATTCATTGAATCATTCATCTTGGTTTTCAGAAGTTATGAAATTTGTAATTTTCTACATTCATTGGTGCATATTACCTCTGCTTTAAAATGGTACACTTCTTTAAAATATTTCTTCTTAGAGAGAGTGTAATCAACATCAGAATTCTGCTATTATTATACTACTCTTTATAACTAAATAGGAAGATTCTCAGATGGTTGAATTTCCTTCCTTTGTAAGGACTGCTGTAATGATTTTTCAGGTTGCCATAATAAGTTGTTGAGGTGTTTGGTATTAGATTTAACCTCAAACTATATCATTTAAAATTTTTAGATATTTCACATTATCTGTAGCTTTACATGTGTATCTAGAAGTGAGAAAAATTCTATTTGGGAATTTCTAAACTAAGTAGGCAATATGTTTATAGAAGTAAAAACCTTGAATTCTATAGGGATTGCTAAACTAGGGTATAAGTAGACTATTTATAGAAGTGAAAACATTGATGTATTGGGTTATCCAAAAAGTTCTGCAATATTTTGATGATAAATACAAATGAAGCAGTGTAAATGTAATTTTATTGCTTCAACAACAGTTGTTCATATACAAATTGTTGAAAGCAGTGGAATAAAATCAGTGAGTTGCAGTTCTGCATCCATGTGGCAAAAAACCTTGGGTGATAAAATGCATGGGTGCAGTATTAAGAGCATAACGAGGGCTGTAAGAGTAAGGAAGTATCGTAAAATAAAATATGTGCGTCCAAATGCCTGTGGGAAATTGGAAGTGGCCAAATGCGTGCCTATTGTTGAAAAATAATCAAGGAGTAGAGACAAAGGCATAGACTTGAATTATTCTTCATAGTTCATAAGGACAGATTCTTCATAGTTCATAAAGAAATTCCTTAAAAACTATGAGCTATAGTAAACATGGAAAAACTATCTTACAAAAGGGAGGCAAAGGAAATAGTATATAAAAGAGAATCAAATTGTTCATCTGATGATTGGTGAAATGATTGTGATGTCATCTATTATGTGGTAAGTAAAGAATCTTGCTGGTCTTGCAGTTGTAGATCATCAAGTTCCAATCATTAATCTTTCGAATCAAGTACCCTGCAGTAAAGGGATTTATTTTTAATTTGCACGTCTTGTGGCTTCATATGTTTAGATTGTGGCGAGAAAATGTAACATGTGTATTTTGGGAGTTGTGATTAAATTGGAAGTTTTTTAAGGTTGTAAATTTTACCACCTGAATATAAATGGATAAAATTATCGAGCTAGAAATTTAAAAATTTATATTCTTAGGAATTTCCCTGCATTAAAGCATTTAAAATTTCTGTAAACCATGCATATTACGCTGTATGCAACAAAGGCTTTTTGGTTGCACATATCAGAAAAGAAAACTGTAAATGCAATGCATTTTCTCAAAGGCATAAAGAAATATGTGCAAAAATATTTCTTCATGTAAAACAGTGAAATGGATATTATAAAACCCAAGTGTTATTTATTAAATTTTCAGTAGAACACAGCTTTCAAATTTTTAGTTTTGGATCATTTGAAGCCATTTTTTAACATGATATTTCTGGATTTTGCCATGGCAGGAAACAATTTTAGCTGTCGGCACACCAAAAGTGCTGCAGTTGTAAAAGTACTGTGGCCAGTACTGTGTGTCAGTGAGAAATACAGCATTTGCTTTAAATACTGATGGAAGTAGTAAAAAACTGTATCCTTTGATTGTGACATATTATAGCAAAGAAAAAGGAGCAATAGTTTCAAGAAACAATTGCACTATTTTAGAATGCCTGAACAATACCTGAGAAGATATTTTTAATGATATAAATAAGTAAAGCTATAAGCAAGTTATAAATGAATACTTTATGAGAATGGAAAAATTCCTTATGATTTTTTTCACCCAAAACACAAAAACTTTTCTTTCAGTTAAAATCTAATAGATGGCTTAACTCCATAGATAGTGCACGAGAGTTCTTTCCTGGTATCATCTTAAATTTCTGATGTGCTATAATATAAACCAACATTCAAAAAATGCATGTAATTAATATCTAAGTGAGGGAAAGTATTGTTATTATATTGCAATATAATAATGATCATCATAATGATGCAAAATCATAATGTGGTGAATTTAAAATACAGATTTTTTTGCCGTTCTTGATATTGGCTCATGCAACAGTGTAGGTCATCACAACACAAAGTTTTATGCAAGTTAATGAAATTATTCAATTATATAAAGCAGTGGACATACAGAAATTCTTTATTTCTAGTCAACTTATTATTTAGGTCTCTTGGTTTTTGATATTTACTAAAAGTGGTTTCTCACAAAGGTCAGAAAATTATAAAATTTGGTCTTTGCAGTTCTGTTTGGAATTCTTTCAAAAATTTCTTTCTCCAAAACATCGCACAGGAGGTAATTGCAAAACAATTATTTACATAAAAAGAAATAGTCATGTTTTATGTTTTCTATGTTTTTAATATGAGCGGTATTCTTTAATACTATAAAAATACTATATATTTGCCGCTTTTTTGATAGTAAAATAGTATGCCAATTCTTCTTTTTTAAAATTTTATTTTACATCAGAGCATCATTTTAAATAACTAATGAAGTTCTCCTCTTAGGAATACACAAATAATTTAGCATCTAGAAAACTAAATGGAGTTGCTGTGAAACCAAAAGCACCTCGTCCAAAAACTTTGAAAAAAACAAGAAAATTTATGGTAGATGGTGTTGTAGTTACAACTACTACAAGTAAAATAATATATGAAGATGATGAATTAACAATGAAGGAAGACCATATATTAAGGTATGCTTAAGTTTTTTATAATTATCAAATTAATTCTGTGTCAAATAAATTGTCAAAATATTTCTGGTAAAAAATAAATGTAAATTTCATCTTTTAATTTAGTGTGATTCAAAATCACTTGTATTTTATACTTTCTATAAAATAATCAATTGTGCATTATGGGTTGGACAAATTTGTTAAAAATTATGTTTAGAATCATGATTCTTATTTAATATTAGAAGCTGTTAATGTATTTTTATAATAGATTTTCTGCACTATAATTAATGTTCAGATATTTAGATCTGGCCTGTCTAATTACCATTTCTCTAGACCAGATATTCCCAACCAACCCTTTTCTTGTATCATCCCCTTTTAAAAGAATGGTTTCTCATCAACTCTTTTACATTTTTCCTCAGTATTATACAGCATACAGCATAATCATAATACAAGTAATTGCACATGACTAACTTAACCTTCCAAACATGGGATCTGTGAATCTTTTTATCCTGAATATATGCTGAAAGCGTTCGTATTATGTTGGCAGAAACTCGGTGTCAACTGTGATTATGCAGCAAGAAAAGGTATGCTTTTTTTAAAAAACACACTTTTGTGAATTTTGTACCCACAGGCAGAAGGCTAAAGACAACTAAACTATTATATTTTTTGGGGAAAAAAGGTTTATTTGATTTATATCGTATTATTTTTTATTTTAGAAATATGAATGTTTTCAGAAGCAAAATCACAGATTCTAATTGCAAAGAAGGTCAATTTTAATTAGTGTGATGACTGTGCTTGACGTTTTGATGCATTTTTAAAAAAAATATTTGACTTAAATTGCCTAACCTATTCTTAAATCGCCTCATTCAAAAGTATTCAACATGTTTTTAGATTTTCCTAATAAGCTGATTTGACCAAAGCCTTCTTCGACTAGCTAAGAAGAGGCAAACGTCAATAGTGTTGTTTGGTAATAACTTTTACTTTGAGATATTTGTCTCAGATGAAATGTAAATTCCAAAACTTAGCATATCCATGTGTTTCAGTTCCTTCATTCTCCTTTTGATAAGGCTGTTGAATATCCTTCTTCAGTGTGGTCGACTCTTTTTGCACTGTAATTTCAAGATCAGATGTATCACATTTCAGTAGTTCTTTGAATCATGCTGACACATTCAGATTTTCAGTGTTTTGGAAGGGAGCATTAAAATCTTCTTTCAAATTTTACAACTGGCTCGTATATAATGCTATATTTTCCAAGGAAATACAAACTGTTTCAATAATGGACTGTTACATTAATTTATCAAACTAATGGAATTCCTTTGAATTTAGTGTAGTTATAAAAAAGCCACCTTAAGAACAAAAATCAAAGATAACCTTTCTAGATTCAACGAGCTTGATATCGCTTCCTTGCAGTTTGTTTTGTGTGCTGTTGAGTGATGAATATGTATCAATCAAATAGAATACTTTTTTTAAAATTTTATTGATTGTGCTACCATAGGAGTGTGAACATTAAAGGAAAATTCAATCATGTTTGTTATTGTTGTCCAGTTCTTTTACATTTCACCTCCCTCATGCTGGCATGTGTGCTATACTAAATTGCTACAAAAATCTAAAATGCTGCTTACCTGACTCTTATCCAATAAAAAAAAGCTAAGTGTCAGATTCTTTTAATAAGTAGTATTGGTTACTTTTGCATGCATCTTATTCCAAACTAGGAAACGAGTCATTTCTATTACTTTTGCTCAAAATATATGTCAAAATGTGAGGTAATTATTAAAAATTTTTAGAAATGTAAATTTTGTAGCAATAATTTGTAATAATATTGGTATAAATATTAAGTAGCTCATAAAAGAACATAATGCTTAAAGAAATTCAAATATTTGACAGTTGTAAAAAAAAAAGAAAATTTAAGCTAACTATGTAATACAGGAGAGCTAAAAAGCTGATTTTTAATTCAAATAATTGAGATGAATTTTTTCTATACTTCTAGGCTATTTTTTCTTCATTTTAATTATGCATTTTCCATTCATATAAATGTTTTTATTGAAAAACATTTTGCATTTTCTGTAATAAATTTATTAATATGTATCAAAACTGAGGTGATATTTGACTTGAAATTAAATCATTATTATTGTTTCAAGATGATCAGTGATGCTGCTTGAAGTTATAAAACCCAAATTTAAAAGCTCACTATGTCATGAAGATGCATATATTATGCATGTTTAAATATGTGAATTTTCATTATTTGAAATATTGGGTTGCAACATATTTTGAAATGCAGTGCTTCAAATCATTACTATTTTAAAAATTTGCTTTAAAAACAACATGTATTTCTAAAATATACTGCTGCCACCAACCACGTTGTTAAAAATATTCAGCTCCTTTTTAACTGTCTCAAACATAAATTTTTCAATAATGTCACTGAATATGCTGTTTTTTAAAAATTTATAGTCAAAAATTGCCATTTATGTTCTTCAATAAAAGTAAAATTATCCTCTATGTATTTTCATGCATACAAAGGATAAGTGCTGCTCTTGAACCTGAAAACTGGGAAGGCAGAATATGGTTATTTATTTATGCTATTAATTTATGCATGCTTAATTTATCTAGTTCAAGGTGTACTGAGGCTATTTTCAAATTAAAATGTAAGGAGCTTGGTTATGAAAATAGGGATGAAGGAAAACAACCTTTTTATTTATATAATGATTATATAATACTATGTTATGCTATTTGTTGTAGCTATTCTTCGTTGTACTTATTATTGTTTGAGTAAAGATGTTTAAAGAAATAAGTGCTACAAGTGTTATTGAATTTCTACAAGCTGAAATCCAAAATGCTGTTGAAATGCATTGCAAATTGCATAATGTCAGTGAAAAATGGCATAAGTGGCAGTATTGAAAGTAAATGATATTGGATGTTTAAAAAAGAATAAAGGATAAAAATTGAGGAAGAAAGTCAATGGTGACTGTTGATTGTCTCAGATTTTATGATGGGTTCAATGGCCAGGCAATTATCCGCGACAGCGGCATGTAACAGTAGAAAAACATTTAATTGGAAATATGACTAAGTGGGTATATAGCATTATGCATGGAACTTTTGTATATAATTAAAAGTTTTCTTCAATCCCATTTGTATTTCCAAGCTCTTTGGAACTTAATTAAATATCAGTGCATGGCTTGCTTTTACAAATCCTTCAAATTAATATTTTTAATCTTTTTAAATGTAACAGTAATTTTTTATGAATGTTATGTTGCATGGTATCTTATAATTTATAAACATACATGGAGAAAATTCTTTCATATGGAATGCTTTTTATTTTTATTTTATTAGACATATTATATGTTTAGTGAATAAATTTATTTTATATAATATATAATGTGTGAACTAACATAAATTCAGATTAGCTGATTTCAAAATGTATGATTACTAATGCAGAATCATGCGTAAAAGAAACTCCCTTGATATATTTACTTATGTTCTAAACTTTATATTGACTGGGAATTTTATTAGATAACTCAAATCCATAATTCAAAGTTGTTTCCTGACTGGGAAAAATTTGAGTAAACTATAGTGTAAAATTAACCCCCACTTTTTTTTGAGAGGGGAAGAGGGTATACACAATTTTTCCTCAAGAATGAAACTCACTATGCTTCAGTTGTTTATGAATATACAAGTAAAATTTGGGTTAACTTTTCCATTCTATTACTGGAAAATTGTTAGAAATAAATTAGATCCATTTGTGTGATTTAAATGTATATTTTATTTTAGGAAACAAGAATTGAGGGAATTAAAAATGTTGCAAAAGCAGGAAACGAAACAGTTTCAAGATTTAGCTCTGAAAGCACAGTTTAATAGAGAACAGCAAGAAAAGAAATTTGAACAAGAAATGATGGTAATTATGTGGTGTTATATCATTGGTAGATGTTTCATATAAATTTGAAATATTTTATAATTTTTTTTTAAATGCAGTTTAATAATTTTAAGATGAACATGAGTAAAATAGTCAGCATTCCCTTGACCCCCAAAAATTGATGAGTGTGAATAAAATAACAGTTAACAACTAAATGAAATGATTGAAAGTTCAGAACATTTAGCATATTTAAAAGTAAGGCATGTCATTTAAAGATGAGAGTCTATACTTCTATCTGATCTTTTAAATAGATCAACAATTAGGCATCTAATTTCTGTGCATTGTTTAAGGAAAAACTGCTTCTTGTCCTTTTTAACAAAATATTTGATACATGTCGCTAGGGCATTTCTCAGGTCATGTGTGGTAAGTAACACAAGCAACTTAAGCAATTTTATGAAAAGAAAGAGGTTTCCACTTTACTTTTTTATTCTGTTTTGGGTGTGCATACTTCTCAAAGATAACTGTGCCGTCTGTGATACTTATATCCCGCATATCCTGTTCTTTGCATGATGTGACTGATGCTTATTCCTTACACCAATAATAAATAGCTATTAAAACTCTTTTAAATATGAGCCAGCTTCTTACAAACTAAATTTCTATTGCCAGATGTTCTGACTTTCAGCACTTGTTCCACTCGTTCAGAGCTGTGCCAAGATATTTTTCACCTGAGGCAAAAAGGTAAATGCGCACCATTATATATATATACACTCTTAGTAAAAAAAAAATGACACACCAAGAAGAAATTATCCGAATGGGATGAAAATTGGTAGAAGTGGTGTACATGTACAGAAAGACAAATGATTACAGTTTGAGAAAAATTGGATGATTTATTGAAGTGGTACAGCTTCACAAAGTGAAAAAGTCAGTAATGCATTTGTCCACCTCTGGCCCTTATTCAAGCAGTTATTTGGCTTGGCATCAATTGATAGAGGTTGCGGATGTCCTCCTGAGGGATATTGTGCCAAATTCTGTCCACTGGTGCATTAGATCATCAACATCTCGAGCTGGTTGGACGGCCCTGCCCATAATACTCCAAAAGTGCTCAATAGGAGAGAGATCCTGCAACCTTGCTTGCCAAGGTAATGTTCGGCAAGCAGTAGAAACATGTGCAGTGTGGGGGCGGGCATTATCTT
>KL868926.1:0-11558 GCA_000611955.2 Stegodyphus mimosarum | reverse complement strand
GTAAATAAATTGTGCTTTTTACTGTTCTGCATCGTGTTTTCATCGGATACTCTCAAATCCACGTACCCGTAAAACGCAACATTATTATTCTTCCATGGAAGCCAATCAAATTTTGAACGTTTACAGTATTTACACATTTTTGGGCTTTTTAACTCAAAGTCTTTAAATGTGGGAAATAACAGGATAAGTAAGATAAATTTAATTGCAAAATCACCTGCGATATTTAGAATTTCTTACAATATTAACAAAAAATTCTTTTAAGTCTACATGCTGGAGCATTTCAACCAATAGATAATGGCAAAAATATCAGAAAGAATGTATGTATGCAGCAGTAATTTCAATACATTCGCGAAAAGTTTTCTGAAATATCTACAGGACAGAGTTAACGGTATAAGGAAATTAAATTTAGAATTTCTAGTTTAATAATTTAATTGTGATAATGTTCTATATAAGGTAATCAGTTTTGCTTTTTGTGACCATTAGAACGCGCAGATAAACAGTGCATGGTATTCAACATCATATTAACAGTGCATGGTATTCAACATCAGATTAACAGTGCTTGGTATTCAACATCAGATTAACAGTGCATGGTATTCAACATGAGGTCTGCAAGTAAGATCCATTATCATACTGCACCCTTTGACAATGCCCTGGCAATAAAATCTGAGGATATCCGATGACGAAAATTCCATGCATGCTTGTCACAAGTCTGCCTCATTGTTAAAGGATTCACCTCAGAAATCGTTGTGTAGAGAATAGAACATATGGTAGTTAATGGGCATTAAGTCGGAAAAGCCCAGTGTCTCCCAGCCAAGTCGCTGAATGGTATATCAAATCTTCTTCGGCACGTGTAGTCTTACATTGTTCTGAAGGCAAAGCACATCCTTGCGATTACTTGATACTGGCCCTTCTTAATATAAGCATGTTGCACTTCTTGCAAATACAAGTAGGTACTCACTGTTGGAGTAGCTCATGAAGTACCACTTGGCAACTAATCTACCTTACACAGAGCATGACATTGCATAGATCTAGAGGTAGCGTTGAGGTGTGAAATGCAGGGTCAAGCGTTCGCAACCAGTGCTTGGAAAGCTTTGTGATGTTATTCTGGATAAATTTCTTTTAGATACTATTTGTAGTTGTATTTCAACATCAGTGCAAACCTAAAAAACGAAGAAGTATTAATAGACAGCTGCATAATATCATTAATTATTTCTAATCTATTATTTATACATTTATTTTTCTTTCATAATTCTCATCCACATATCATGACTAATTTTACCTTTATAGTTTATTATAACAAATTTGTAATATCATTGCAATATTACACACAAATAACTAAAGCATCATAAATAATAAATTTGGTTAACAAAACATTGTATATTCACTTTGATAGGAATATTTGGATATAGCAAGGCATCCGAGGACTATGCTTTTGTGGCGAAACTGGCTCGTATTCACATAACACCCAGCGAAAACTAAATATGCAGCTAGCACGTTTCCACATGTTCAAACCCGGATGGAAAGAAAAGTCAAGAATGTCTAACTGTTTTACGTTATTACAAATGCAAATGCTACGGAAAAATGGCTCCTTTAGTTATAGAAAAATCGCAAAAAATGTTCTTCAGACATGTAAAATCTCTGCCATTGGAATAAAACGCAAATGAGGAAGCATAGATGACTACGGACATTTCTGCAGAATGGCTCAAGACAGTAGACAAAACTGCCAAATTTTCCTTTTTACGATCAATGTACCACCCATTCTCAAGCGACGAATCCCTTGCAAAATGTGAAATTTGTGCCCTTGTCAGCATATTTCGCATATGTAATACAACCTTTGGATCTGGGTGTCATTAAGAATTGTAAAATTTTCTACAGACAAAGGTTGATTAAAATATCCCATACAAATATAACTACAGGAAACACACAGAAAACTGAATATGATTTCTCTTGCTTATACTCAACTAAAACTACAGCCAATTAAAATTGCTTCATTAAAGAGGAATTTTTTAACCCAGAGTTAAAGATGGTGTTGACTCTGAAAATGAAATTGTGATTATGAATGAAGAAGGTTGCAAACTACCGAGATTAGGCCTTACAATCGAAAAATTCATAAAATTTGATGCCAATGTAATGATGTCAGACGTATTCACAGTTGAAGAACTGACTGAAAACATTTTACAAGGTGAACATTTCAGGAGTAGGGATGAAAACGTAAAGGAAGAAATAATCTCTGTTATTTTCCAATGTTATCTACTGCATTCACACCATCATAAATTTCTTTGTGTGTAATATACAAGGGAAAGAATATTTCAAGGACTGAATTCGATTCACAGCGCTTTGCTTAAGATTCAGAATCAAGACAGGTTAGACGAAAATTAAAGAATTTTTTCAAAAAGAGGCAAAATTTGATTTAAAGTGTTTCGCAGTCGTGATGATAAATCAAATAAGGTAACAATGGTAAATCAAATAATAAATAATTTATTATATGGCGGAATCTAGCAGTTCTAGTGGAAGAGTCAAGTTTAACCCGAGGTATCTCTAATCCCTTTCAATTTCTGGTACGTGGAAGGGGGGAAGTATTATGGCAGAAATCTTCACAGCAGTGAATGGCAACATTCTTCTTTGCCTCGCAGTATGCATATGATTTCCATAGCCCGAGTATAAAAATTTTTTGCCGAGACTTTCTACTTACTTCTCACTTTTGTTACTTGTACATTACCGATCCATGGCTTCGACTCGTATGTGTTAATGTTAAATGCTTAGCCTCTTGCAAAATGCGATTTCCTGTTTTCAATGTTAAACAAAAATTGTTTTAACTATTAGCTGAAGTATGTGCCCATCTAATCATTTTCTGATGGAGACTCGTTGCGGTAAGCTAGCCCAAATTTGATGATATAAAGAAAATGTTACATTGGTGCACTATACGTTGCAGCTACACCTGCCTTGAAAACTGGTTGTGATTTCACCCATGATTTCGACTGAAAGCATCGCTCCAGTTATAAAATTTGGTTTTATGCTGCAGTTTTACATGCTGGATTTTGTGATTTCACTGCAGTATTACGTCAGTACGAATGACCCTTATGAATATTTTGATGAAGATTTCCATCAGTTTTTGTGTCGGTGCTGAAACTGGATTAGCTTTTTAAATTATCGGTTTTATGAATGCATGTAGCATGAATTATTTTTCCTGATGATGGTCTTTTGGAATTTAAGAGTAGGTGTTTTCCAGATTTTATTAGATTTTTGAATGATTTTTAGAATACCTTTAAATCGTTTTTTAAAGAAAATACTTTTTATCGCTCGTTTTTTGCATGCATTGAAGTCGGTGCTTTCTTTATTGATAATGTGTACAGTATATTTATGCCAGTTTAATATTTTACATTTTGTTAATAATCATGTAATTTTTATTATCAATGGTTATAGATTCGTGATAGGTCTTCTACCATTTTATACCGTGCCTTAGAATTGATGTTTTTCCTGTGTTTGCAGTTAGAATCATATATGGTTCCTGAATTTGATAGTCATGTAATAAGTAAAATCTCTCTAAAAATAATTTTCAGATTACATAAAGCAAAATCGATTTCATTCATTGGCAAATATTCAGAGAAATTCCAGAGCCTCTGCTTTGCATAGATATCTTCATTTTTTTCTGTATAGCAGGCCCTTTTGTCTGAAGCACTATAATGATTTTTAAAAAAAAGTTAACAATATCCAGTATGGATATAGTAAAAAAGACAGTAAGTAAAACAGAAATTTATTCCCAAGAAATGGCGAAATAGTAAAGAAAAAAAGGCGAGGCAATGAAAATGCGCATAATTTCTCAAAATCCAACTTTTGCAACAGATTGCTGATTAAGTTGAATTAGTATTTGTAATTTTAGAATTTGTAAGCATTTAGTAGAATTAGAATTTAAGTAGAATTAGAATTTGTAAGTATTTGGTGTTTTTGTAGCAACTTGGTGAAGTAACATAATATACATAATGTGTATAATTAACATAACTAACTGTTCAAGTTGAATACATATAGTATAAAACAAAAAATACAGAAAATATGTTTAACTCAAAGTTTGGCAAAATAAATATACATTCTAATAGATTATTTAACACCATGGCTAATTAACGAAAATTCAATACATGCTTTTCGAAAAAATACTTCTCGTAAAAAGTAGAGCTTAGATAATATTTCGAAAAGGCTTTAATCATATAATATTTTAACAAAGCAATAAAAAAGCTTACTACTTCAGCAAAATATTCCAAATTCATTTGCGAAAGTAATAGATTGCCATAACTTTGCTCTTCTCCTCAGGAAAGTTTTCAGAATCAATATATTGTTTGAAATCATCATCACATTTTTACAGAGAAATAAAAACCTGCACATTAAGCGTATTTAATAACAGTAAGCTAATGATGATATGAAATTTCTCTCCTTTTCAATGATGATTTACACTCTACCACGATTTTAATCTAGGAAAGAACTAAACCAAAAATTTAGATTTACCCAACAATACTTACATTTTCCTGTCAGAAATGGTTTTAAATGCTTTAGATGAATTATGAACAAACGATTTATTTCTAATGTTTGCGAACACTGAAAAAGTTACTGATTCTGATAAAACGTTTTTAACTTTTCACATATATGGATAATTTACTTGTGCTTCTCCTGATGTTTTGCATTCTCATCGAACACACTTTAAAAGTTAAATTAACAAAAATAAACGTTTATTATTAATTTACAATGCACATTATATAAAGTATTATTTTGAGATAAAATTTTCTGAAATTAATTCAAAAATTCTATGTTCCCTCTGTATGAAAATAGATATTTATATAGATATGTTGAAGTCCACCCAAAAAAGAAATCTGTACATATCCTAGGGGCATTATATCTACGTAGAAAAAGTATCTCAAAAGTATTACCTATAGAATGCATGCTATATAATACTTATATTTATAGAAATGCACATTATGTCAAAATGTGCTTACAAAATATATTTACTTAGGAATACTCGGGAATCTCTTTTGAGAGTTGTTGACAGAGATATTCCTTTTCATTTTACAGTATCGGCTTACGCGTTTTCTAAACATGCATTCTTTATAACTTTACTAACGTTCATTATCGTATAGTTAGCTGTGTGAGATTCATTTTTATGTAGCATAAAACTTTGTTGCAGTTTAAGCATTTTTATATTTGATTCCGATGTTCAGATAAAAATAGAATTAATTTTAGCATGTGAAAATATCTGCACTGTAGCCTAGAACAGAGAGGCATTTTTCATCCAAAGTTGCTTACACCGTTTTGCGTACCGTTACACATGTTTTACATGTTTATTTTCCATTTGTTTAAGAGAGTTAATTTAATTTTTGAAATAATCTGCAAATAGCATATTCATTCATTATTTAAGGAATTTAAAATCAATTAGTGGTCAATCTCTTATTTCAGTTTTGAACGAATATTTATTAAGTCATGTTTAATAAAATATGCTAAAAGCGTTGGTCATGTGAAAAATTTATAAAAAGGACATTTATAAAAGCACAAAAGTATTTATGAAACGTTACTTAAGGGTTTAAAATATGCTTTCTTTTATTACATGCAAATTCTAGATTTTTCATAAGAACTATTATTTCGTGTAAATGCAGGATTTTCAATAATTTTGTTATGCTTTAATTATTAACTATATTTTATAATGGTGCTAGAAAATTTTCGAAAAATTAATAAAAACGGAGTACTTTCTGACACATTGCGCTGATTGAGTATCTTAATATGAGATAGATTCTAAAAAGACCTTCTTCTGAGAGCCCCACCAGCGGCCTACAGGTAAAGGTCACTGAAAAGTGTTAGTTCAGTTCGTCTTTCGAATTACGGTAAAAAGGCTGGCTGCGTGGGCGTTCAGGTTCTTTAGAAATTCCTCCACGAAGGCATCATTTCCCTTAGGTAGGATGTGTGTTTTGTCCGTAGTCAAATAAACCAAGTCAAACAATCTTCTTCAGAGAGAATTGGTACACGAGTGTAGTTCCATACGAATCATCGCATTTTATGTGATTTTTGACATAGATGTAATTTTGACTTAACTGTCGGTGATTTACATTTCAAACTGCTTTCTTAGCTGTCTTTTATTAATTCAGAATGGCAGCTCAATAGCTTTTATTAAAACTGTTTAATAAGAACGCTCCTCTAATTTTGTTCACCAATGCTTTTAAACTGTGAGTGTTTAGGCGTTTTTTTTACTTCTTTCACTAACGAATGAGCTTATTTCAGTTTCAAGTGATAAGTACTTGCGTAGTTGAATTGTATTTACTTTGCCAAACTTATTTTGTCTTCTGCTCTCTTTATTTCTCTTTCCATGGAGGGAAAACTGCGACCACATTTATCATAGTGGTTTTTAAGAACATACAGGAAATTTCTTGCTCTTTGCTATTGTTTCACACTCTTGAAGTCCCCGTTTTAAGGTGATTTTTCACTCTACTTATTAGAAGCATCTCTAGCCTTATTAATTTTATGGTATATTTTAATGAAATCAGAATAATTACTTCCTAAATTTTACTTTGTCAAGTATTCACTTAAATCTGTTCTCTGACAGGTACATATTAGTCTAAAATTGCTTTTACAAGTTTGTCTTTTTCTGTTTCCTATTTTGAATGATAATGTGGTTAAACTTTCCTAAACATTTAAAATTCTATTTGACTAATTACAGTGGGGAGAACTTTTTAATACAATAATTTCTACTGATTTCAACTCTGGAGTTGTTTTAAAGTTAAACAGGCATACTGAGTACAAAACTGTAATTCGTTTTCTTCTATCACGTCATTTTGTTTTCGCTGCACTTTATATGAAGTGACCATTCTTAGCGAAATCGAACGTGGATAGTAGGACGTAACTGCTGTCCTGTTGGTTTCAATACTTTAACACTTTCTTCTCGTTAATTCTCGTCATCGAGGTGACATTCGACCTAAGTTTGAGTTGCTTAACGGATTAATGTCATTCCGACGAAAAGACATCTGGTGTGTGCCCCACATGGATTCCTTCTACGAGATATTAAATTATACGCATTTTTTGCTGCATTGCTTTTAAACTTATTTCCTCGAATTTCATTAGAGACATATTTTTCATGCAATTTATTCAGTTCTCCCTTCACGATAAGGCAAAAATACATAAAATCTCAAAATATCGTTCTTCTTGGCCAGCAACGTAGATATACCACGTATCCTTGTTTCTCATGTATGTGGGAAAGCAGAGCTGGTGAGAAGCATTGGGTGCATTCGAAATGGGCCCCAAGATCTGACTTTACACCTGGTGATCCAAATATTCACCATCAGGTAACGTGTAATAATATTATATTTCTACTACTGCTTATAAAACTGAATCTTATAGGCAATTTGTTAAAACTTTGTCACTGTAGAAGACCGTTTCAAGTATCCCATTTGACAATTCCTAGCTTGTCTTCTGAAAAGATAAAGGGCGATGTGTTTGATGGTCCACGGTATCGGCAGTTATTTAAATATGAACATTTCATCGAAATTATGACAGAGCTTCAAAAGAATGCTTGGTTGGCATTAAAATTCTCAGACTTTCTTGGAAATACACGAGAACAGATTGGTTTGATTTATTTTATCATGGCAAAGCCTCGAGGGCTATCTGCCTAAGAGGAGGGATGCCTTCGTTGAGGACTCTCTAAGGACACTGTCTTGTATATATGTTACATAAGGGGAAAACCACGGAAACCCCATACAGCCACGAGATTTGATTCGATTCACAAATTCACGAGAAGCCACGAGATTCACGATATTTGAACCTCGCACCGAACCACCAGTATTCAATGACGTTACCTCTCGGCGGCTAGTGGGATATACGAGAATTATTGCTAAATTACCCAGAAGCTTTTAGAGAGTTTTAAAATGCTTGGTTGCAACATGAACATCAAACTTCACTTTTTACATAGCCATCTGATAACTCCCTAAAAGTTCTTGGTATGGTCAGTGATGAACAGAAGATGCGATGTGGTCATGGACGTTTGAAGGTCATGTAAGCACGGTATGAAGGTAGCTGGAATGTTCTTATGATTTCTGACTGTTGTTGGAGCATTACGCAAAACATATCCACAGATTAAACACTCCAGGAAAGCCATAAGCGAAACCTTTTACCTGAATCTGTAAGTTTACGGTTTGGTAAAAAGATTCTACTGTTTGTAGAAACAAAATTTAACTTGCAGTAACTGTGTGTAACCTTTGCATGAACTATTCTTTGTGAACAGTATATTTGGTACATTTTCCCTTTATATGCATTTCTTGTAGGATGTTTGAGACAAAGAGAAGATGTCGTGTAGCTTAAAAAGTTGTTGTGATAGACAAAACTGAGGTTGTTTTTGGATTCAGAAGCCACAGTTCAGTCAAAAACAAGTGGCAAATTTAAGACAACGAAACTGATGTTCTCAGTGCTATTTTGCACAATATATCCTCAGCACCAATAATGCAATTTTATTAATACGTCTTCAATACGAACTTTAAATATAGGTTTCTTAGTGTAGTTTCATAACAGTGTTTTACCGTCAAATCCAACTAACATTCTCAACCTTTTAACTATTTTTTACGTTACGGGTTTTTATTTTCACGTATTTTGCAAAGTATTAATATATTCTTCTTTCATTTAGCCTTCTTTTTGCTTGTTTTGCAATTAAGTGCTATTTTCCTTTCTTTCCCGTTAGGGTTGGGCTTCTAATATACAATTGAATTTGTTTATTATGAATAAAAGATATTAATTTTTTTTACATTTTTCTGAATTGCACACTGGTGAGCTCAGAATTAATTTTGAATGAGTTGGTTATTTTTTATATATTTCGAGAAATCAATTTCGTAATGAAGATGTCTCTCGCATTGTCTAATCCTCAAGTTTTAAATTTTAAAACAAATTTGTTCTTTATTTTTCTCAAATTTTTGGATTGTTTGCTTTTATTATTTTAATCGAATTCCGTTTTTAGTTTGCATTACTGCGTCTGAGTACGTTTTAAATTTTTTTTTAATTCATTGTTTTATTTTTTTAATATAACCACCAAAGTAAATTATTAAAAAATTTTAATTTATAGCTATTTTATGCAGTTATTGCTTACACTGTTTTGAAATTAAATTTAGTTTTGTTTCTGTGCTGCTGTATTTGAATATGGTTTTTGTATTTGATTTTAATTTTAATTTATTATCACTAAATAAGCTATCAGCGTAAGATTTATGTTCCGATTTGTTAGAAATTCTTGGTAACTAACATTTTTAGGTATTTTAATACATGTATATATATCTTCATATTTTATAAACCTGATGAACTCATATATGAATTGGACAGATTTTTTTCTTCTTATTTTCAAATTAAATAGAGACTTCATTAGGTCTTTCTCTTGTAGGGTAATCTTAAGCCTTTCATTACTTAAAGGAATATTATAAAAATATTTCCACAATGGTTCCTTTGGTAACCAATGCTTATTTTCCTCAGCTGAAATGATATTCCTAATGGATATGCAACTGAAGCAGCAATACCCGTAATAAATCATAGCATCGTACAATGAACTACTATCTTGGTGGGTTAAGGTCTGAGAATGTGGCATAAGCATTGAAAAGAAACTATTTCCACGTCCAAACAGATGGCGAAATTCACAGGGCCGTAAAGAAATATGGACATAGAGAATAATAACTCGAAAAATGCAGCGTTCAGGAAATAAAAGAAAAATCACATTCAATAACGCAAAGTGATGCAAGCGAATTTTTTTTTCACTTTTGAACATATCCAATGTACTTTGTATGAAAAATAAAAATAAACTAAGGAATGGCATTTTGAATTCGACACCATGATATCTCGGAAAGTTTTCTGTCATTTTTGTTATGGAATTTATCGCTATTCCATTCACGTTATGAAATCTATTAGATTTATTAAAATATTGGTTGAAATGTCATGTTCAGTTACTGAAGGTAAAAAAAGCGCGTATTTACTAGACAGTTCTCGATGTTATACACTAAACCTTAAGAAGCGAGAATGCCGGAAAAGAATGCATGTTATAACTCATAAATTGTGTAAAATGTTTTAATATTCCTCGGTGTGGCTCACATATTGCTGGAAACTGTAGAGAATATCAGTTTACTAGAAAAAATTAAAGGCATACTGGAAAGGCCGGTGAAATATACTGATTTTAATATCTTATATACTTTTTTCAAAGAAGCTATATGTGATAGCATAGTCACTTACAGTAGAAAAATATAAATATGTTGTGTCATTTAATTAGTTGTCATCTTTGATGATAAAAACGACTGAGAGCATAAAGATTTTTCTTATTAGAGGCAGTGGCCAGTAGAAAATATTCTTATTTGAAATTCAAACGCCAGTCCAATATCTTATTTTATTTATTAAAACGAAGTTGGATTTTCTGTTTTGAGTACACTTCAATCAAATCTGTACTATTAAAATCTGTGCGAGCCTATCTGTTTGTTTGTGGCATTGTCTTCTCCGAAACGGCGGAGAGTTCAGTATCGAGAGAGGTATTCCCGGATTCCAAAAAATTCATCGGAAGCCATTTCAACCATTCGCACGATTTTAGTGAGCCGAGATATTAATTAAAAACTCTGAAAACGCTAATTTTCGCCATCATTTTTCCGAGTGGCAACAGTCTCGTGGGTTGAAGGTAAAAAATCGACTTCATTTTGAAAAGTGTTGCCACTGCTCGCTTTCAAATAGTAGATTTTGTTAATCAAAAATTTGTAACTTTTACAAAATATGAAACAAAAACAGCATTTCCAAACAATAAATACATTATGTTACATAACGTCATATTCTGACGTGGAAGAAGGCACGCGATTGCATGTGATGTCACTGTAATTCGAAAATGTTCCTTTAATGTCAGCATTTTCAATAAATAGCTGCTGTTAGGAACTTTTTCCTTTCGGGTTAAGATAACCGACACAATATGTTATTACCACGTTAATACAATGATGTCACTATAAGCTTTATAATAACATCCTTAATTATTTCCGGACATCTGTAAACATGACGAAATTTAACAGCTAGTTTAGTCAAAGAAATTCCATTAAAATTAAAGACATTAATTACAAATCTAACTTGCTAAATCAACCTCAGTTTGACACGCAGACAGCCAATTATGCAACATTTTAGTAATACTCGTTTCCAAATTATTTAATATTAGATTTAAATAGCATTTAATTTCAAAATGTTTAATGAGCAGATACAGGGTGTCCCACTCGAAAAGGGTCCTTGGAAAAGAGTGATAAAAATCTTATAACAAGAGGAAAATAAACCAAATTTTGCATGACATGCCCTTCTGATTGACAAATGAAAGCATGATCAAATATGTAAACATTTTAATTCTGAATAAACACATTTTAATCGAACCTGCGACAAAAAATGGGACAGTTCTATATTTCTCGTTCTACTGGGCCAACTGACGAAATTCAGCTTGTGTTTTTCATGTCTCGAAAGCGCGACTCAGACTATGTATCAGATTTATCTATAGCATTGTTCTAATGTAGGTATTTTGACACAAAATCGGACTTTTTCTGAAATGACATGCC
>KL868925.1:0-11547 GCA_000611955.2 Stegodyphus mimosarum | reverse complement strand
AATTGAATTTTTTTATATTTTAAATTGTAGAAATATATTTATAGTCATCTTTATGCAATGCATGGCTCAAATTAAACTTCAAATATTAATTTATTTTGAATTTGTTTTTCATTTCTTCTGGGACAGTATATGTAAGCAAAATTTGAAAATAGGCCAATAGACATTTAGAAGAAGGACATGATTAATTAGTAGCCCTACCGTCACAGGCCAAAGTAGCTATATTTTAGGTTGATGTGTAACCATCCTATAATTCTTCGTAAGCCTAATCTTACTATTAAAAACGTGGAAAATGGGCTTTGAGACTCCTAACAAGAACAAAGTACTTATGACCACAGACTGGCTTGATTCGACCTCTTCTTAGAAGATTTTAAGTATGCAAGAACATCCAGATACTAAACTGTAACTGTACCTAGATATTTAAGATGTAAATAATTTTTTTTTAATGTTTTCTGTATGTGAAATGTTTAGCTATTTTGCAAAATGATTGCAACATTTTTTCTGCAATTCTGTATGCTTCTGCGAACACCGCCAAATATCTGTGAATTTTCTACATTGTTAACTCTACGCTCCTTTATCCGTAATAAAAATAAATAAGTAAAATATGAGCAACTGAAAAATGCAGTTTTCACCTTCTTGTCGCAGGTTTGAGCAAAATATTGTATGAGAACAGGAATAGTTGAAAGCGAAAAAAATCTTCGCTCAGTGCTGCCACGATTGCAGAATTCTGTGTCGTAAACATGGCATCCGCACAAAGCCGTTCTATGACGTCATCGACTTGTTAGAAATTCTGTGTGATGTATTGGTGGCAGTTCAGTATAATTCATGTTAAAGTTGTCAAGAAGGAAAATATACGCTCATTTTTACCAAACCCGGAAACTTTTCGTTGCACATTTTTTAACAATGAAGCAAATACAGCCTTGTTACTGACCATCTGGATGCTATCATGCTTCTTTCGTTTCTTTTACTTTCCATATTTTTCACCTTTTTTTCTCTCTTTGCAGTAAAAGAAATTACATTTGTGACATACAATAACAAGCATTACGAAACTTAAGTCTTCAAAAAATAAGAAACTGCGACATTCGTTCGAGGAGTTATAATACAAGCCAGCGACCACATCGTGAATGATGAGAGTTTCTATGGGAAATTTCTGTTAGTGTCAGCTTAAACTCATGGTAACGCACATGGGCGTGATTAGCAAATGTTAGAGGAAAGCGGTTCTTGTGAATTATGCGGTAACTTTTTTTTCGTTCTATGCACAGCTAAGGTATTTTTTTTTTTCAAGTTTCTTGAACTCAAAAGCCTTTCAGTTTGAAAGTACATAAATTTCAGCTGAGAATTTTGTACATTTTCACAAGTTATAAAAACAGGTGGTTCAATCAATGCGATTTTTCTCTTCCGACATTTTTTTTACAAATACCATATTTGTTTGGACTACCGTTTTAAGGTACGTTTTACTTTTTTCTGTGCATATAACGTATATTCTTCTGTCATGGTAAAACATGACACAAGGTAAAACACGACAAACATGTCATTCACCATCTATAGAAAAAGACATCGATTTTCAGTTTCAGAATCATGCATCAAAATCGATATCTCCTTCAATAGAAATATATATAAATAATTTTTAAAGAACATGTATTTCCTATATTTCCTACATTTTTTTATTTATTTTAAGATAATTCAGGACTTATCCTTCACAGAGTAAGGGACGAATGTCCTTCAAAGAGTGTATCTATATATCCGGAGTTTGCTGAACTTCTAAATATTCCCAATATTAAAATATTCCTAATAATTGAAATCTTGGTAAACTGGAATGTCTTTTTCTGAAGGAAAAGGTATATTTACTATAAAGATGGATGAATTTTATCTTTTTATCTCAAAATTATTTAAAATACTTAACCATTTTTTAAACCTTTTTATCTCAAAAAATATTACATATTTTAAAAATATTTTTACTTTTTTAAAGCACAATAAGAAGGTCCACTATTTCTGAACAATTAAATTAAGAATATTAATTTTTGACAAATTACATCCATACCTTCTCCACATCCATACTTTCTTCGATATTCGAACCAGGGCCCTTCGGGTACAGCAGTCAGAGTCATAAACTATTTTCCCATCTGGTCGGAAAAAATATTTGTTAAAGTCATTATATATTTTTTCTTCTTTGTAATGCAACTATTTTAAGCTCTTGGTCATGCAAGTGACAGATGTTAGATAAAAAATTAGAAAACACAAACTTTTAGTAATATAAAATGCTATGCGATGGGCTCTATTTTATTCTATAAATAGAAAATATTTCGCTTATCATGGCAAATTCTTTTTCGACCTAAAAGAAGAGAGGAGTTATAATCTGATTTGTGTTCAGATTCAAATTTAAAAACTGTAAAGAATTTTTATCTGGGAAAAAAAAGTTCGTTTTTACGATCCACAAATTATTAATAATTATCCTCTTAAACGCTTTATTCCCACAGAACAAAGCGAAACACAATCCAAAAGAGTTGCTTAGCAGAATGAGTCAGGCAAGAAAAACTGGTAACCAGAACAAAAGAACGAATTTGTTTCTGCCGAATGATAATAGAGTATTGTTTAAGAATTACATAGTTTTCTGAACTACGCAGATCTTAATTTTTGTAAGCTTGCAGTAGTTACTTCGTAGATGAGTGAGAAATCGTGTACGAGCAAAGTGGTATTAATCCTATTCTACAAAGATGTGAATTTTTCGCGTAGTTGCTGACGCGAAGATTTTGCTTAGTGAAAACAATAGTAGTGTAAGGTGTATATTAATTTTATAACAGTTATTTTTAATTTTGAAACCCTTTCCTTTGAGTTCTTGTTTACCACCAGAATGAGTTCCCACCAGAATGAGTTTTTAGAATCGGGTTGAATGTAAATGAGGTAGAAGGAGTATTTAAGGAAGGTTCAGCTTAGTTCACTGGGAGTGCTTAGGAGTCGTTAGTGGTGCGTGTTTGCTGTCAGGCTACTTCGTTATGAAGCCAACTGAGCTCGGCAGGTATTCGAGAGGTCCTGGTTCGAGTCCCGACGAGGGCGTTGCTCATTTTTCGTGTTTCCTGTTTCCAAAAAATCTTAACGACTCTACAGTAGCGCCCGAACCAAAAGGTGGAGGATCGTAATTCTTCACCACCAGGATTTGGCGACTAAGTCCCCTAATCTCCAGTTGCTCTTTAAAAGGAGGAGTATATAAGGTTTTTTCTCCCTGCCCTTTTTGCATGCCTTCATGGTATAATGGTAGCACACTCGGCGCGTTTTCTAGAGGTCCAGGTTCGAGTCCCAATGAGGGTATTGCACATTTTTCACATTTCCTGTTTCAAAAAAAAAAAAAAAAAAAAACTAATGTCTCTACAGTACTTTTAAACTGAAGATGATACACGGAAATGTGAAATTTAAAATTAGGCAAAAGAGCAACCACATTTTTTCTTAGGTTGAATGAAATTTTTTCCGTTTCGAGGGCGATCATACACAGGTCCTTCTTCTTCAGAAACTAAAAACATCTCTGCTAATAAAGCAGTGGTACTGGAAATCTGCTAATAAAGCAGTGGTACTGGAAACCTCTGCCACAGAATAAACAAGGATTTCTCAGTAATACTTTGATGCTTCTTAGTGATAACTGGAGGAGAAACATGGTAATGTAAATTTTAAAATTAGGCAAAACAACAACCTTATTTTGGCTTAGATTTCGAATAAAACTCTTTTCGATTTCCAGATCAATCAGATGCAGGTCCCTCTTCTTAAGAAACTAAAAAAAAAAAAAAAAATCTGCGATTATAAAAACAATTGCACCGGAATCTGAGTAATCATGGGAAAGCAGGCACTCACTGATACACCTTTTAAATTCTACCAATAAGCTGTTTACCTATTCACAGAATAAACCAAATGTTTCTTAGTAATATTTTGACGCTTCTGAATGGCAACAGGATTCTTAATAAATATTTAGCTGTTCGAACAGCGGTATCCATGCAGTAGTTTCATTGCTTATAATGAATAGCAATAGAACACTTATTTATATTTCTCAGATGTCCTCTCAAGTGGATAAGATGGTACTCAAGGGAAGAAGTAAATCATTACCAAGATGATGTCAAAGCAGTCATATGTCCTAATATAACTTTTAAAGCAATGAATTTAGTCATATCCCTGAATTACATGATAGGCTGAACCGTAAACGTGTGTGTCGGTGTTTAACTTTGCCATTGTTTAATTATTTTAGTTAACCATGACCATGAACTGAAAAAAAAACACTTGTTTAGAAGAGACGTATGTAATAAAGAATGTAGCTTTCATGCATATCAATACAAAATAATCTATATGTATATAAAGAAGAAAGTCTGTTTGTTTGTTTTGTTCGCTAATAACTCAATCACTACTATAGCTATCGTCACCAAACTTTCAACAATTCTTTTCTGGGTCCTGGAAAATGTCGACGTCCACGTAAAAAAAAAAGCTAAAATTAGAGATATTAATTAAAAACTCGAAAAAACCATAATTTTCGCCCTCATTTTTCCGAGTGGCAACAGTCTCGGAAGTTGGAAATGAAAACCTGCTTTACTTCGAGAGTTGTTGCCACTGCTCGCTTTCAAATCATAGAGTTTGTTAATAAAAAATTTCTAAGTGTTACAATGAGATAAAAATAGCACTGCCAAATATTAAATACATTATTCCCGATTGCAAAAAATCATGGGTTGTCATTCCGACTGCGTACAATTTTAATCAGACGAGATATTAATTAGAAACTCTGATAACATTAATTTTCTCACTCGTTTTTTGGAATGGCAGCAGTCTAGCGCGTTGGAGATAAAAATGCTTTATTTAGAAAAGTGTTGCTCCTGCTCGCTTTCAAATTGTAGAGTCTGTTAATCAAAATTTCGTAAATTTTATAAAATCTACATATATAAGGAAGAATGTCTGTTTTTGTGTTCGCTTGTTCGCGCTATTATTAATTTCTGATTAATTATGATAAATTTTTCCCCGCATTTTAAGGACTAAAATTGAATGTAAGTGAAATATTGAATGGACTTGAACTTTTACGACCATTATATTAGAAAGACGAAAATCATTAAAAACTGCCTGCCATTGTTGCTGATATAATGAGAGAATAAGTTTATTTTTCTATCGAAATTTTTTATGTGGGTTGCATATCGCATCACAGTGAAAAATATCGGCACGTATTCGAGAGGTCCTGGTTCGAGTCCCGGCGAGGCCATTGCTTATTTTTCGTGTTTCCTGTTTCCAAAATATCCTAACGACTCTACAGTGGCGCCCGAACCAAAAGGTGGTGGATGATGATTCTTCACCACCAAGATTTGGTGATCGAGTGCCCTAATCACCAGTTGCTCTTTAAAAGGGGGGAGTGTATAAGTTATTTTCTCTCTCCCCTTTCTGCATGCCTTCATGTTGTAATGGTAGCACACTCGACGCCTATTCTAGATGTCCAGATTCAAGTTCCGGCGAGAGTACTGTACATTTTTCACATCTCCTTGCTTCAAAAAAATTTCTAATGTCTCTGCAATACTTTTAATGACTATGAATGGTATTTTTTATGACTATGAATCATATTTTTTGAATCATTATTAGAGAAGGATTACAGCGGTATTGTTCTCGCTGTTGTTAGATGCATTACTCTCAATCTAACTTAACTGTCGCCTAGTACTTCTGTTAGTGTTAAAATGAATGTGCTACGTGAAACGGAGTTCCTTCAATGTCGATGGCTTCATAAAATTTAAAAAACTCCTCTGAAATACTCATTTTGTGATATTACGTAATTCGAATATAGCAAAGTACACGAGGGTTATGTGCTTAACTGGGGGCATGCCTCTGTGAAGGACTTTCCGAAGGGAATCGGTTAATATATATGGTAAACCACGGACTATGGAGCGAACTAGCCAACTAGTTAGTCAACTTAAACTCTGGAGCCAGCTAGTTCTCCTGGGTTTGAACATTGGCCAAATCATCAGCACTGTCAACCACTTAACCAATGGTGGAAGGATAACTCACTTCATTATTATAAAATGGGGGAAAAAGAAGAAATATGGAATAGCAAACACCATTCTTTAGTTTTCTATATATCATCCATGGATTGAAAAACGACATTAGTATAACGCTGGGTATATCATGAGTTTTCAACCTTTTTTCCTACGCACCCATTGCTAGACAATCATTCCCTTCTTCATTCCCAAACTCGGAAAATAATTAAACAACTATATAGATTATATTTAATGTGTTTTACAAATTAAAAAATAAAAAATATAAAAAATATTAATAAATACCAGAAATTCAATAATAGTTTTTTATATTCATAAACTGAAATTAAATACTTAACAGGCAAATAAAATGCTGATCGTATGCTCCCCCTGAAACTATTTAATCCCCCCCCGATGTATATAAACGTAGAACAGCTACAGTGCCTATGAACACAATTGTAACTCGGGTGTACATTTTGAAAATTGATATGAAACTTTATAGCGCTTAGCTTACATTATGTGTTGATGAATGTTATTGCTTTATAGTTACTTTTAATATACGAAAGCTGTTCATACATTTTTTAGACTATTTTCATTATATTTGCAGAAAAATTTTCCTAAAGTGTTTGTGTTTTAAATGTTCCATTTGATAACCCTTATTCTTCCCTATCTTTCTACACCGTAATTTCAGTTTTTTTTTTTTTAGTTAAAGTTTTTTTAGTAACGGTAGAGGTATTTTATCCTCTTTCTCTTGAAAAGCTTTCGAAAGTTCAAAGGTCGACGTCTGGACAATCCACTTTTTAAACGTTCAAAAGCTCAAAAATCCATGGATGATTGAGAAATTTTTTTCCAAGAATTTAATTTTTTTCCAAGAAAGTAACAATGGATTTTGACTTGCGGGTGCTTGTTTCGTCTTGGCGCAATTCTGCTGATTAATGGCAATGTGGGTAAAGAGATGGTATTTCATATTTGTAAATTGCGTATAAAATATGTTGTTGATAATATGTGGACGTAACAATTTTCTGCGCTTTTTAATTTTTATTTGTCGTTATGTCAAGAACCAGCAGCAGTCATAAATCACTTTGAAAAACTTTCTTTAGATTCTTTGAACTATGTTCTAAGATTTTCTTTTTCTCTTTGATGATAATAAATGGATCTCTTTTTATTGCAGTCATTTAAACGTACTCAAGATTCATATATTGTGACAACATTTTTGCAATTTTGTCCGAATGATTGTTACTCATAGAGAATTCTGCAGCGCGTTCCGATTTCGACGATATGTAGTGGGTGGGGTAAGACTATGCACATTGCGTTTTTTCGCCTTTTTAAGATTCAAATCAGCATTAATGACTTTATTTACAGTTGACTCTGAGCATTTTAATGATTATGCAACTTTCCTTTGACCCCAAAGATTTTCTTTTAATATTAAAATTCTTATTTTTGCAAAATAAAATTCGAATAATTCTCGAAATATTCCATTCCCCTCCCCCCTTGGATATGAATTCTTAACAATTTTTCATCTTGAAGCTAAATTTTGATGTTTTTGTTTTTCCTTTTTTATTGACAATACTATCCATCGTTCCTTTAGAGACCAAAAAAACCTTGGCTTTCACAGCATTTTTATTAACTAAATACGAGTAATTTTCTTCGGAAAGAGCACAAATATAGCTTTCCATCCATTGCTCCTTTAAAAGCGCCATAGCGCGTGAAAACAAAATTGTCAAGAAGCAGACGATATGTTACTATTTCAAAAATATATCTGTAGTTAAAAAAAATTCCAATCAGGCAATTTTTTTATAGCAAAGCAAAGTCGTCTAAAAAATATGCGAACAGCCTCTGGATAGGCAGAGTAATATTTGTTGCATTATTTTTTGAACTGCTGCTAATTACAAATTTAAATTAATAGCAAGCATAAATGTGTAAAATAAAATAAGGAACCTTGTAACTGCGAGTTCTCGTAAGTCGGAGCAGCGTATGTCGAAATATGGCGATACTAACTTGGATGAAAATTTTCATTTCTAATGTACATATTAATGTCAAACACTTTTTAATATCCGTGTTTATTTGATTACGGATAGATATAACAAACATTTAGCACTTCGAGTATTGCTTTATCGTTGTTATATGTACACTACTTACAGAAATCCTCTCATACATACACATACCCCTCAACAAATTTTGAATTTTTTATTCCAATGGACGGGATAGAATTTGTTTGACTGTTTTGAATCTTCCGGGTAAGTTGTAGTAAACGAGTACCAGAGCAGGGTTTTCGAGTTCGTTCAAGTATTAAAATCTCCTTTATTTTTAATTTATTTACTTATTTATTTCATATCAGATACCACTGAGCTGCCATTACCCTGATGTTAACAGGAACTTCTCAACAATAAGATAATTTTAAAAGTGCTCTAGCTGAGCCTAGCGAAGGTGCTGAATTCTCAGTAAACTGTATAGTGATATCAAACAGCTTCCGTTTGTATGTGGATGATTTAAGGGTCATTAATGCTTGGTTGGAGCAGTCAGGCAGTTATTCACCCTTGCACTGCCTCTACTCTCATGCATCCTTGTCATGACCTTCTCTCTGCTTCGCGTTTAACTCTTGTATCACGAAATGTGCATCAAGTAAAAGGAAAAAAAAAAAAAAAACGCTTCTGGTATGCGCTTGAAGTTATTACTGGTATGAGCAGCAGAGTCTGCGTTTTTCTCTGAAGATTAGTTTGTCAATAGGTTTTTGAAGACAATGGAATGTTGACGGGGTGTTTAATAGCATTGTTTTGTGGCAATATAATTAAAAAATATTTTGCCATTTGTTTGTGAAGTTTAAATTACGAGTGTAAGAAGATGAAGAATATAAAATTTATTTTTAGCTAATGCAAATTTTATTTAATTCCTACTAATTCATATAAAAAGAGCATAGGAACTTCTCATCGGAAATGAATGAAGGCGCTTAAGTTTTATTAAATGAAGATTTAACTTCAAATTTCTTTTAGCTAAAATTTTCTTTTGTTACTTCAGATAATCTAATATATTATCTATTAGGAATACAGCATGGTTAAGTAATGGAGCAAAGAAAATAACAACGTTTCATGGCACTTAAAACAGCAGAAAAATGTTTTAAAATTAACTGTAAGAATGCAATTAACTGATATCCGTATAAATGATATCTACACCAATATTCATTCGAAATGGTGTAAGAAAGTAGGCTGTTTCTTCGAGACTTTTACCTTTACAGTAGCTTTCGCAGCAACTCCGAAACCTTTGTTCTTGGATTAAACTAATGATTTCTGCTGTTTGGTTAAGTTCATGGAAAAAATGTATGTTTCTTGAAGTTTGCTGTAAGCAGATAATTGCCGAAAGCATTTCATTGAAAGAAACAGTATTTGTTAGCGAAAAACTATAGAAATTATTCTTGATTCTACAGAAATTTGCGTAAGTATGAATTGTCTGTTACTATTCAAGTAATATTTAGGCATTGCAAATCAATTCTATAGTTTCAAAAAAATACCAATTCAGATGCAAGATGAAAAATGGCTCACAATGTAATATGATGTGTAAAGGGTTTGCAACCGGAAAAGTAATTTGTGATCACGAATAAATCGCAAAAAGTTGTCAAATATTTATGATGCGCTTTGTAAAATCAAAATGCTGCGTAATTTATATGAGTTCGGTAATTAATTTATTGAGTTGGACCACTTTAAACTAAGAATTAGACGAAATTCAGATTCTTCAAATGGTTCGTTTTACTAAAGAATGATGAAATCTCAAAAATAAATATTTTGGAGTACCAAGTTTTTAGGATACTGATATCAGTAATCATACTTGTTTAAATCTCATAAATTATTTAGAGTTATTTACTGGCTATTGAGATAAAGTACAGAATGTTGTTCTAATACACAGCAGATAGGAAGATGCAAATAAGAAAGGCATATTTTAGTATTTTGCACAAGTGTATTACAGTTTTTTTCCTTCGTACACTTCAGTCATACTTGTATACACAAATTTAAATTCTTGTCTTGGAGCCAATGTAATGCGTTATGTAATTTAATCTTATAAGTATTTTTTCAAAGACTATTTTGTAAGTGAATTTTTAAAACTTATTAAGAATTCTATTGAAATAAAAAAACTGTAAAGGGAATGTATATTATCTAATTGTCAGTATTTTTATTTTTAAATATTATTAATGTATGTAACACATAACGTTACTGTATGTAAGGCATTATGTAATTTAATGGTAAAAGTATTTATTCAAAGAATATTTTATAAGTTTATTTTTAAAAAATTCTTAAGAATTCTATTGAAATAATAAAAACTGTGGAGGGAATGGATATTATCTAATAGTCGGTATTTTCATTTTTAAATATTATTAATGTACGTAACACATAATGTAACTGTATGTAAGACATTGTGTAATTTAATAAGTATTTATTGAAAGACTATTTTATAAGTTTATTTTTAACAAGTGAACAATTCTATTGAAATGAAAAACTATAGAGGAAATGGACATTATCCAGTATTCAGTATTTGTATTTTTAAATATTAATTTTAAGAGTACAATCATTTGCTTTTGGTTATATATGTGAATAATAATCATTTATACTTCATTTAGTAAGTGTATAATTTTATTATTTATTTGTTATGAACTGATCTATAAACTGAACTCAACTACTTAAAATATCTACTTGAAATCTACCTGAAATGACAAATTTCATTTTACTTTAGGCTCATTAAAGTTAAGGAAGCTAGATCCTCTTTTTTCAAATGTTCCCTTCTGTCATAACACAGACTGTTCACGCTCAGATGAAATTTTTATTAAATTGGAAACTTTCAGTAAATAATAAAATATCCAGTTTGTTTAAAATATACTCAAAAAATGGTTTTATAAGCAGATAATATTTTAAGAGGCAAAAGGTTGATAATACCAAAAGCAAAAATATTTTTTTAAATGATTTCACAGAATTTCCCCACCCCATTCATTATATGTCATTTCAGATATTTTGATGAAGTAAATTTTGTTACCTTCTCTCACAATTTCTAGTTCCTGATCAAATGTAAGTTATATAATTGCTATTAAATTTATCGTAATAAAGAATTCATTTATATTAAATTTAGAAAAAATGAAGATTTCAATTAAAGCTGATTTTTAAAGTAGAAAATTAAATCTCTTATGACATTCTCTTCCACAGCACTTATTTCTGATAAAAATTTTGAAATAAATCAAATATATATACAAATATACTTTTATTTGAAATCATTGTTAATATAATTTTATTCAATTTAAAGTCTGGTGAGCTTTCACATATTAATAGTAATACGACTCTTACATACCTTGCATCTATTTTAATTAAAAGCCGTTTTTGTCTCTACTGATTTAATATCAAACAGATTAAATATTAATGTCTTTCAACTATAAATACGGACGATTTACTATTTTACATATTATGATATTAAATAAAATAATGTTTTGCTAGCCATAAACCTTTCTAAAATTGAATACTTTAGATCAGATATGATTTATTAGTCCAAAGGGGCTTTGTCCCTGAAGGACTATTGTTTTCATTTTGCGATTTTGCGT
>KL868924.1:0-11442 GCA_000611955.2 Stegodyphus mimosarum | reverse complement strand
ATTATCGATTTCATATTTTGTAAAACTTTAACAAATTTTTGATTAACAAACTCAAGGATTTCGGAGCGAGCAATGGTAACGTTGTATAAAAAAACATTTTTATCTCCAGCGCGTGAGACTGTGTATTGGAAATTCTAAAGATATACTGAATTTAAAATTATTGTGCGACATTGGTCTTGAATTGAATTTTATGGTTTATGTGCGAAGACCATGATATTTAATAAATAAAAGTAACACACAAAATGTTAAAAAAAACACCCCTTTCGAAGTAATTTAAAATCTGAAACCTTTCAGATTTTCTTTTTTTTAATTTATGATGCAGTTTTAATATTTAATTAGTAACGACATAGATTTATATGTAACTGCATATGTTATTTTCTAAAGCTTAAATCTTTTAAGGCGTTTAAGGCAAAGAGAAACACGCCAAAGTGAAACTTAAAATTAGTAAAGAAACAACCCTGCATTTGGTGTAGATTTAGATAAAAAAACTCAATCGATTTCGAGGGAAAAAAGTCCCTCTTCATGAGGAGAGAAGAAATTTAAAAGACTGATTCTGTTAAAATGGCTAGTTACCGGGTTGCTTTATAATAAACTTTAAAATTAGAATAAAAAAATGAAATGCTAGTAAGATAAATACATGTATTTGCATATTCCTATTTAATTGCATACTTTGTGAGTACTCTTACCTTCACCATTCTATTTTTCAGTTTCTATAAATCAGTCACGAATAAAGCGCAATTGCTGACAAAAAGCCACGAATCAATTATAATAAATTAATTAACAACTAATAAAAGGTTACTATCAGATCTTTAACAGATATTAACAAAAACATATCGTTAACAGTACAAATTATTTTTTTAAATCTGTATTTACTTTACAAAATATTCTTAAAGAATATAATTGCCTGTTAAGATACTGAAATATACGTATTATAGCTGAAATTTTATGAACAAGATAACTGAAATGTCTAATGAGCTTTAATATTCGGACAAAAAAAGGATGTTTAGATATTTCTTTCCTGCCCTAAAAATTCATTTTCTAACTTGCATTCATTGAAATCTTTCCAAAGAAAATTTGTCTATAAAAGCATTCAAAATAAACTGAAGCAATTTATATACGCTTTGGAAACTTTCATTTTCCCGATTTCCATTTTTCTATGCTCGAATATTTGCAGCCCGTTTCGTGAGCCGTACGAAGTTCGCCTTGCATTCCAAAGTTACTTGAGGTAATGAGCTTCGGCCTTAAAACTCAGAAGCCACTCCTGAGTTTTGACAGGACGAATTTCCTCTTGTCATGTAAATTTTTCTAACATTTTATATGATCTTTTTTCTTTTTTCATCATTCAATACTGGAAACGTCTAGAGACATTTATTCCAGAATGAAAGAAAGTATTTCTTACGCAAATTGAATTTACCACATTTTTTTCTTTACTTTGACAATTCTGTGTAAACTATTTTCAATTAAAATTAGATAACTTTTGGCTTATTAGGTATCGTATAAGAAAATAAGAAAAGATTGTTAGGTTGGGGGGAAAAAACTAACTGAAATTTTTTAACATGCAAAATTATCTTGTTTTACATATTTGAATTTAAAGCAGCTGCTTTTGACATAGCGAGAAACTAAACTTCGTAGAAAGAATTTAGATTTTTAAGCTTTTAAAAATTTCAATTGTTCTGCGCAGTAAGCCCTATCAATAAAATATTCGTAGGAAAATTTGAAAATTTGTTGTCGGTTATACTAATTTGAGTACTAATTCTGGTAATTTAACAAAAGTGCAAATAAAAACAATTGAGGTAAAAATATATTAAATTTCTTACAATATAGAAACTGATGGTTTTTAAACTTCAACTAAATAATTTCTCCACATTTATTCCAAAGCTAAAATTTCACAACAGTTCTTTATAAAATAATTTTGTTCTTAATCCTTATTTTTATGTTTTTATTCAAAACATTTGAAGCGAATGGCCTAAAATTTACCTTATGTAACTTCAAACATTTCATTTTTCTCTTTTATGTCACTAACATACATAGTGTCCATCATACATACAGTCCATTAAATTATTTATTATTTCGGATTAATAATGTTTTGACTGATTTGTCTAATAAAACAAGTAAAAAAATTGAATATATTTCATGATCAATGTTTATAAGTAGGATCAAAATAGAGTCTGACTATATCACATGTAAACATCTTAGACTTAAAAACTACTTTTGAAAACTATACAATAATTTATTGATTATTAAAATAATGGTATTTGAAAGAAAATATTTGCGAACGCAAGAAATGCTAAATAATTGTTAAAATTGTTGTAAAAGTGATTACTAGTAGTCTACCATTTAGTGCTGAATTTTCATAGCTCTCTACTTTTCCCCATCCTTGTTGAATTCTTAAATTTTCAAGCAGCAAGAAAATCATTCATTTTGTAATTTTTTAGATTAGGTACATATCTAACTGATTTCCACATAAATCACTTTCATAGACATAATAATATAGACATAATCACCATATAATAGACATAATCACCATATAATAGACATAATCACTACATAAATCAAGTTCACCACACAGATCATTTTGATTTTTTTTATTTTTATAACTTTAAATTCGCCAATCATAGGCTTACGAATGCGCATGTGTTGCACATTATTAACTAATGAAGAACGTTGCAGGAGCTAGAATAATAGGCATACTCATTTCTGAAACGTCAGAGCTAAATCATTTATCAGACTAAGGTCATAATATAAGAATTAGCTATTAGTATCTATTAGTATCTTCATCATGTTTAGATTGTGTACAAGCCAGGGTTACTCAGGTTCTAGATTTGATAAAAATTCCAGCCACTCAAGACTTTATAGTATTTCATTCAGACTCAATTAATAGACTTTAGTTTACCTTCTCAGAAACATAGTTATTAACTGCTTTAGTTTTAAATAATACTTGTAGCTAAATTTCTAAATATCAAACTCATTATTAATTTAGCAGTCTTTTCTTTTTCGAAAGTGAAAGTGTCATCTGTCTTAACATCATTTACTAATATTTAAATTTATGGTTTTGTTCTCTTTTTATTGCCTGTTATTCAAATGTGTTTTGGGATTTGAAGATTAATTAATTTAATAAACCAAAGCAGCTTTTTTTCTGGTACTTTCATTTCCTTTTCTTTTCTATAATTTATTCTTATCGATTTCAGTATGTTTGCTTAACATTATTCAGTTTATTCTTGATTTTATTTTAGGGCAATTCCTTTCAAATACTTCAATGTACCTCATCACTTGTTTAGTGTAAAATTATTTGGTTACTATTACTATTAAAATTATACACGACCCCACTCGCTGTTTTCTATAATCTATATCCAACTTTTCAGTACATTAAATGCAATGATTCGCTTAAAAATAAACGAAGCTGAAATATGTAGCCGAAAAACTAGATAAAAAAATAATAAAATTCTCCCGGTAGAGATCCTGATGCTTAAGACATTCTTCAGCTGAGAAATTAATGTGCTGACGAAGAAGAATTACAACCCGGCTGCGAAGCTGCTGGATAGAGACGCAAATCTCACTTTTTGTTGTTGTTGTTTGTTTACAGCTTGTAAATATATCCCAAGAAACTTGGAGCTGAAGATATTTTCATTTGGAAGCAGGCTGCGATGCCTCTTTAAGTATAACGCGACTTTTGTTTCGAACGTCTCGCGTAAATTATTTTTCCGTGAGTGTATAGCATCGATAAAAATAAAATCGATTGGTTGCTGCTCTAAATTCATAGATATTTTTCGTATATTCTTAGAACGTTGCGATAAAATTTACGAAGCTTAATTATGATAAGCAAAAGCAGTTTTTTCAGAAATAGATATGGAGAGTGTGTGCTACTAACCCAAGCCTTGACTTGAAAATACTTATCTAGTTTAAAAATGAAAGAATATTTTATATACATTTACTATTAGGGTGTAGTAAATACCTGATCGAAACATTGGTTTAAACTGAATGCAATGCTTTAGCTATTAACTGAGGAAACACTTTCATTCATTTTCATTGACAATGAAGCACGTAAGTCCATAACATTCTCAGCCATATAAGATAGAATTTCTTCGAAATATTTTCATGTTAATGTAAATTCATAATATTAGCTGATTCAGTTGTACTTCCGACAAATACTGCTTGCGATGAATTATACTACTAATGCAGTTACATGCATTACTGAAAAGAAAAAGCAAAATACCCTGAAGGAGACGTGGAAACTTTATTAAATCCGTTGCAAGTGATCAGGCAAGTTGTGATGTGCAAACAGTTGCATAAAACGCCTCTTAATTATAAAGAAGATGAAAAACAAATATCTTACGCTCAATAGCCCTGGCAAACTAAGTAATTGCCGCTGCAAACTAGTACTATCTAAAAAAAGCATTAACATCCTGCCAGTATATGCGTGGTTTTTGGCAGCCACAATTGCCGTCATTGACGAACTGCGGAATTGCTCATACAAATCCAAACCAGTGGAACAATTGAGTAGAGTTGCTATTTCGGCGTTTATAATGGCTTCCATATCTGTCGGATTGATCCACAGATTAATCGATCTTTGTTCCCGCTATGACATTCCTGCCTGCTGATTTGTGTATATCCAGATAGTTGCTTCTGCATACTGTAATTTGAACGCTGCTAAATAGGCTTACTCGTGACAGTTAACTCCACCGTTTTGCAGTGAGAATATCATAAATCTCAGAGTTCGTTAATAGTGAATCTTCAAGTTTAAGAGGTAGCACAATCTGCAAAAAGGAGCGAAGTTTAATAGCTCGTACTTAGGAATTCTTCGTAATAAAACTTTGCAATGTTCAATAATCTTTTGTTTTCTGACCGTTTAGTAAAAACTTCAATTCTAATGCAAACATAATTGGAAGAGAAACTCGCCGAATGCAAAAATTGTACAAAAGTGTAACCTTAAATCAGGATACTTTTTGAACAAAATTCAGTGATTCGAAATGCGACCTGACTAAGTCCCTCCTCTTTAGCAGAAAAATCTGTACTAAAACTTTACAGGGTATATGAAGAAATAGGCTGCAAGGAATTGTAAGCAAAATACCGTTTTGAAGAATTCGGGCAAATTATTTATCAGAACAGTCCGTAATTTAGCAGTTCTGAAAATATTTATCAAAATTAGCAACACTTTTGTACAATTTTATCAATATTTATCAAAATTAACAACACTTTTGTACAATCCAATTTCCTTATGGTATTTGCAGTGTTTTCTATATTGCACTTTAATTTTATAAAGCAGAATGTGCCTGTGTAAATACAGGTTACTGTTTATTGGATAGATTTTGGTTTTACGTCAGCTTTATTTTATTCCATTTTTTCCGATTTCTCAGTTGCATGTTTCTACTCGTACTTAGGTTTTGTGAAGACATAGTTTTGTTTTATGTCCCGTTTCTTTTAAATTTTTTCCTGATTTCCCACTTACATGTTCCTAATTAGTTTTACTAATGCTGAAAAATTTTATGAGCTGCTTAGTTTTTCCTTCTATTAAAGGTACTAATTATCTATTAAAATTTCAACACACTGACTACAACCTTATAAAATATAAACGATTACTCGTAAAATATTCAGGATAATTGGACACGTTAACTGAAAAAGGATAATGAATTAAAATAAAAAATGATTATAAAAATAACCTATCTTTCAAATCATCTTTCTTTTATCTTTCAAAATGATAGATAAGTTTACACTGAATACTAAGTTCATACTGGCAACCAATGCCTTAATAAAAACAGATATTAAAGCTAGATAGTAATAAAGTAAAATTAAAATACATTCTTGCGATTAAATATCATTGAACTAATGCACCATATTTGTTGATGACGCGTGCAATAAAATTGCAGATTTTATATTTAAATGGAAGATTATCGATATGCTGCAATTATGAAAAATATGAACTTGTAAGGAAGCAAACAATAGTATATATTGAGCCAAGTTGAAACTTAGCATGCATTTAATAGTTTTGGCACGCCTGTGTTTGCAAAATATTCATTCTCTTTATTCTGAAATTCAGATCTGACTAGAGTGAGGGGCGAAGTGCTCACTTAACCCCCATTCAAGAACAAAAGTGTCTTTCAGGCAAAAGAAATTGCTCTTTCCCCCTACCACTATACCCCCAGGCATATCGAAAAAAAATCGAGTTTCCCTTTTATCCGATCATCACGAATATCTGACGAGGAAGCTTTGCGAATTCCATTGTGATATATTTGTATCCAGATGGCGGGATATGTTATCCTCGTCGGCCACGTGAACGATTGACTTTCAATCATCAATCACTGGCCTTTGTCTTCTTTCTAAGATAGAGATGACAGCTTATTGTTGAAAATATTACGTGTCAAACATTTTCTGTCTAATACTAAGAAAGAAATGTAAATTCTGCCTTAACAATATGAGTGTAAGCTTTAAACCAATTGAAAAATGTACATAATAAATTGCAGTCTGGAAATTTGTTACCAGATCTAGCATAAAAAACATGCAACGCATATAATGCAATTATATAACTAAAATCAGGTCAGTCTAATTAGAAAAATTAGATGAAACTCGCAAAGGAAACTTATACAAATATAGCAAAGAGCTAAAAAGAGCTTGCAAAGGAAACCTGTACTAATATTGTAAAGGTTGAAAAAAAGCGTTCCTCTCGTTTTTTTTCCTCGTACTTGTCAGCACATTCAGCTAACAAACTACGATACTACTCGTAGAAGAACTCTGGTTCGATTTCGGCCAGTGAACTTAGGCGTTTCAAGATTCCAGTTCACATATAAATCCCAATGAATCTACAATTATAAGATTTCAAATATGTATACAAATAAATGAAAGCAATATTCGAAAGCGAGCGATGCTTAATTATTGACATAATAAATGTAAATATGCTTGATCCTCGAATTATTTTTATTTCCTTTATTATCAATAAATATTGTAGTATTAGATATTTTGCTTTCTCTCATTACGAACAGCACTGTTGCAGCACCTTCTCGGATTTTCTCTGTCCATGACTTTGCTTAGTTCATGGTCTGGAGCTCATTCAGCTTTTAACTGCCGAAGAATGAAAGATGATTTAAACCTTTCAAATGTATTCTTCTGTAGTTTACATTCATAAAGCCAGCAATTTCTTGCAACTATACACCTTTTTCTAACTATTTGCTTTACCCAGCATGCTTTCTTTCGTCAGTAAAAGTACAGTTCAATAAGCATTATTCTAAGTGGAAAAAAAATATCTGCTTTCTTTTACACAGAAATTGAATAATAGATTAAAATTGAAAGTAATCTGTCAACAACCACTTATACTGCTTCGATGTGATTTATTTCGCTACCAATTATGTTTCTTCTTCGCTACCAATCACGTATCTTCTTAGACACTTCCAACTTACAGAGCCAGATAAAAGAAAGGAAAACAAGCAAAAGTAAGTAGATTGCTAGAGCGGATTGTAAGCAACGTAGAACTTTAACTAAATTTATACATTACGCAACGTAATTAAGAGGTCTTGGCTGGCACCAATATCAGAAGAAGTAATAAAAGACACATGATTACGTAATTAATTATCATAAATAATTCTAGACCAGTGTGCTAGCATATAAGGTATTTCTCCCGCCTTCTCAGCATGCTTTCGTGGTGTAATGGACAGCACACTCGGCGCGTATTCGAGAGGTCCGAGGTTCGAGTCCCGGCCAGGGCATTGTTCATTTTTCATGCCTCCTGCTTCGAAATAACCTAATGTCTCTACAGTAATGCCCGAACTAAACAAGGTGGTGGATGATGATTCTCCACCACCAGGATTTGACGTGTTCTCCTGATCCCCAGTCGCCTTTTAAAAGGTTGAGTATATAAGGTATTTCTCCCGCTTTATTAGCATGCTTTCGTGGTGTAATAGTCGGCACATTCGGCGTGTATTCAACAGGTCCGAGATTCGAGTCCCGGCGAGGGCATTGCTCATTTTTCATGTCTCCTGTTTTCTAAATACCTAATGTCTCTACAGTGACGCCCGAACTAAAAACAGGTAATGGATGATGATTCTTCACCACCAGGATTTGGCGAATGGGTCCTCTAATCCCCAGTCGCCCTTTGAAAGAGGGAATATATAAGGAATTTCTCCCACCTTCTAGCATGCCTTGGTGGTGCAGTGGTAAGCACTGTCGGGGCATATTCGAAAGGTCCGAGATTCGAGTCCCGGCGAGGACATTTCTCATTTTTCATGTCTCTTGCTTCGAAATATCCTAATGTCTCTAGAAGCATTCTGTCAGGACAGAAGGAAAACCTTTGAGCAAGACATTAAAGAAGACTCATATTTACTCCCAGTTTCGGGAAAAAGTCAAGCAATACCTGTGCAGACCCACCAGCGACCCGAGCAGTAAGTCCCTGAACAATGTAGTTGGGTCTGGAATTCGAGCCCCAACGAATGGCCTGTTTGCATGGGCGTTTTCATAATTTGTACCATGTGTAACTTGCATACGAGCCAAAGTCCTCCACGGGACATATGTCCTTTTCCGCTTTGCGCCTAATGGTGGAGTATGCAATGAAATTTTTTAAAAAAATGTGCAATCTGTGCTGCTAAACTGTTTCTCCTGGAGAAGGAGCCTAAGGACTAAATTACTAATGTTCGAAATCATACTGAATTTATTAATCGGTTGATACAAATGTGTCCGTGATTTTTTCAAAATCTGTAGTTTATATTTCTTTAAATTATAGTCTCAACTTCTAGCTTCATGATACTACTATTTATTGAAATAATCTTCAAACAAAGAAAATTAACTATTAACGCTTTTTCATAAACGTAAAATGTCTAAGATGAAACTTAAAGTTTGAAAATAAATCTTAATTTTCCGTCTAATATGATTTTGTCTCCGAATTTAATTTACGCAGTGTTAAAATATCATAAGAGTTTTTGAAACAAATTTTCTTGGAGCAACAACAGATAATTTCCGTGATGATAAATCAAAATGAAATTGAAATAAGCTTGTGATATTCTTTAAAAAAGATATCAAAATCTATTTCCTCCGCTTAGTGTTTGAGTCCAATTGGACAGAAATTAATTTTTTAGACATTTTGACACTGTTTTTATACTAACTGATGTTTGCATTTTAGCATACAGTCATTTTCCAAACATCTTTAGAAACTAAGGATGGTCTCGTATAATGTTCTGTATAAGCATATTGGCTGCCCCCGTAGCTTACTTTGGTGATAATAAACTGTTAATGACATTGTTTTAAACGTCTTATTTTCAACTGATTTTGCTACAATTTAAAAGTATCAAAAAGCACTCAAAAATAAAGTCTAAAAAAATTAGCATATCTTAAGAAGATTCACGAATTTTTGGAATGAAAATTTTCTAGAATATTTATATAAGAAGTATATAAGTTTTTAAAGTATCTAAGTATCTTTACAGAGTGCTTTTTTTTAATTATTAATTGAATAGGTCTATTACTGTTACGAGCATGCAGACCTTAAAAGTAACGAGAGTTTCATGTAAGTAGTTAAGTAAATAGAAAAAAATAAACAATTTTTTTTATTTATATGCATTTTAGTCTTTTTGTGATATAAATAGAGGGCAGACTTTTGCATTTAGTCTAGACGTAAATATCTCCCAAAATAAAGAAACAGACACAAAGAAAGATCTTTTCTAAAACAAGCTTTTTTCCCCAGTTACCATGTAAAATTATTTCCTGGAAAAATAAAATCTGTAGATATGATCTTGCTCTGAAACTCGCAGAAGGGAAATGGAAAGAATCCAAAATCAACAAAACAACAATTATCATTCACACGATCTTGCCAAAGTTGTCGCTGGGAAAGGCATGAATCTTTATCTTCCCTTCACATTAGTGCCTTCGAAAAAGCATATTTCTCCTATTTAATCAATGCATTATTGATTAAAAGATTAAGACATTTAAAACAAATAAAGACTCTTCGTACTAATTAAACTTTTATTTTACTTTTTATTGACGTATTTTATTATTTTGAATTAAAATACATTTAACTTAATTGTAGGCAACCTTGCCTAACATCGTAATATTAAGGATTATATTTGAAAAAAGCACAATTATATGCATGTAAACGGAATGTATTTTCATATGTTAAAAAGATATACATTAACTTAAACTGGTATAGTTAAAGAGCAAACGATACAATCCAAATACGATGAAACAAGTTTTGCACTATGCTGGAGCTTTTTTTTTTTTCGATTTTATAATCAAAATAACAAATATGATATTTTTTAGAAAAAAATCATATCATTCCTTTACAAAAGGGTATCACAGATACATGATATACATACATGATATACAATGAAGGCCCAAAACATTAAAACCCCTTACTCAATAATGCGTTGCGCGATCTTTGGCCTGCAAAACAGTTGCAACTCTCCTTGGCATGGATGCCACAAGTTCTTGGTAGATGACTGGAGACAAGTTGTACGAAATGTTTAAGCGGAGGTCACGCAAAGTCTAGATATTCCTACATGATGGTGTTTAAGCTCTGAGCTACCACTCTATGACATCCCAAATGTGGTTTATCGGGTTACGATCCGGCGAGTTAGGTGGCCAGGACATTAACTGGAATTCATCCTTATGTTCCTTGAACCATTCCAACAAATTCGAGCCTTAGGACACGGGGCGTGGTCCTGCTGGAATATTCCATTTCTAGTTGGGAAGACAGACGCCATGTATGGATGCAACTGATCCGAAATTATGTTCAGGTAGTTCGCAGCTTTGGAACGTCTGTGGTGGTCTGTTGAACCACAACTAAGGGTCTCAGAGCCGCCCATGAGAACGTCCCCCAAAGCATAATACTACCCCCGCCAGACTGTGTATGACCTGATGTACAAGGGGGGCGAGAAACTGTTCGCCTGGAAGACCGCGAACCCTGACACGACCATCGACGAGATGAATGAGAAATCGTGATTCATCCGACCACGCAACTGTCTTTCACTAATCCGTGGTCCAGTCTCGATATTCCCGGGCTCAATGTAGGCGTAGTTGACTATGATGCTTGATAGACAGGGCACGCTATTGGGACCTCTGCTGGGCAGTGCCATATCCAACAGTGTCCGCTGAATTGTGTGTTCCGAAATATTTGAACTTGGACCTGCATTCTATTGGGCTTGTCAGCTAAACCACTGTCTGGCGCTGATTTTGCTGTCCCAAGCGAGACAGTATCCAACGTCCTTTTCCTTTGATTGACGTGTCGATGTCCAACACCTTCGTATCTGCTGCTAGTTTCAGCGTTATTTATCCACTTTACATAAATGCTAACAACGACGACAACTACCAGTGGTGCACTTTCGGATATACTCATTCCGAGTCTTCTAGCCATTACCCAGGCAGCATGCATTCGTATATTGAACGAAAAAAATACGTTAAAATAAATTTTTGTTACCTTTCTCAGTTTTAAGTCTTATAAATATATGAGATCAGAGCTAAACGTTCACCTCT
>KL868923.1:0-11438 GCA_000611955.2 Stegodyphus mimosarum | reverse complement strand
AAAAAAAAAAAAAAAAAAACTTTGGAAAAAGCAAGTGGTTTAGGAATTCAAATCTAAATGATTTACTAACAGTAAACCCTCATTAACACGAATCCTAAGAGACCAAAAAATGAAGTTTCCATTAAAAATTTTGTGTTAACTGGGGATTCAGAATTTATTTTTGAAATGGATTTTTTTACACATTAAACATTTAAAGTAAATAGGTGCAGACATACTATAGTATTATGTATGTTTTCATAGAAAATACTACAGCAGTACATGAGTTACTGTACTGTAACTTCAAAAACTCGATTTTTTTTTTTTTTTTGAATTATAGGAAAAAAAAATGCCTGGTAACTTTATGACCAAATCTACTTATGGCTTTAGTAAGCTAGCGGTCAATTCAGATGTTGCTGCGAATTGTCTTAAAGTGTCTAAGGCATTAAGACCTGCTGGCGGGTGGGAGGAATGATACTGTGCTGCTCACTTTTCTTTGGACATATACACCTCAGACACAGCTACTTGTACATCAGATTCCACTGGAGCACACATGGCAACATCGTCATGTGTGTTACAAACACCACAGAACTAACACATGTTTTTGCAATATGTTTTATAGAATATTCTGTCCGTCAGGTAAAGTTATATTATCACCATCTAACTTATCAATGGGATTAGCATCTTTATGTCTCCATGCTTTGAATTAGTTTGATATGTATTGGATTTTCAGAATGGGATGATACTTTTTATTGCATCAAGCACACTTCATGTTGGTATTTCCATGTCCTTGGCAGCAGCATAAGTTGTTCACAATTTGCTTGCAATAAGACCTCTTTATGTGAGCACTAATGCTTAGACCCCCAAAGGCTGAAGGCAGGTTGTTGCATTTCGGGAAAAGGAGTGAATCTTTATATTGGTTAAGTTGAAAAACCTTGAAAGTTTGTGTTAAATGAAAAAAATCTGAAGATGCAATGGGCTAAAGAAACAGTTCGTAATTCATACTAAAAGAAATCCACGTTAAACGATAAAACTTCTTAGAAGATCATGTACATTGCAGCATGGGCTGAAATTTTGTTTATGTTAAACTGAGTGTTCACCTTAAGTGAATTCGTGTTAAAGGGGGGTTAACTGTAATCCTAAATAACATGCCAACATACTGTCATCTTGATTATTAAAAAATGAAAATCTGTGACCAAGTTCACTGTACAGTGGAAAGACAATGGCCCCTAGATCTACCAAATTTTGATCAGATATATATAGTCCTTTGACTGTCCAGTGGCGAAGTGGCTAGTGTGTTGTGCAGCTGCACCATAGGTCCAGGGTTCGATCTCCGGGCTAGGCAAGGTTCACTCGGCCTTTCATCCTTTAAGTAGGTCAATAAAACTAGTACCAAGTTCACTTGGGGTCCCTGTGACAAGTGACTGCTTGCCTAGGGCATATGCTGATGCACTGTAGGATCCAAAGGTCAAGAAAGCAGAAAAAGGAGCACTGCGGGCCCGTGGTCCACTAGGGCTGTTGCACCACTGAGTTTAGTTATATATAGTCCTTCATTTGAACATATGCATCTCAAATCCAGTATTCCGAATTTCTTTATTTATATCTTATTTTATATTTTGTATGAATTTTATGTTTAAAAAATTCGTGTTAAATCATTTCATAGTTATAATGATGCATGTGTCTTTTGTGACCTTCAGCACAAGAGATTAAAATTTGAAAATCGCATAGAAAGTTTGAAGTATTGGAAAACAGGGAGGGGGATCTTAAAAGAAGTTAATTACATGGTATTTTATAAATATATTTATTGCTATTTTATATTATGTAATAAACATCTTTACGTAATATAATGTCCTTAGTGAATAAAACAAGGAACATTCCTTCAAATATTTTTCATTTATTTGTAGTAATTTATTAATATTATTTTATGTAATAAAAATTTATTTTTGTAAAGCATCTTTTTTTGTAAAAATTAAATATGGAAAAGGAAATATGAATCAGTCAGTTTCTTTCTTTCAGATATTTTCAATTATAGCTAATTTTTTTTTCTTTTTTTTTTTTCAGTATATATTGGTAGTAGTGTTGTTAGTTTTTTTCTTGGCTTTGATTTTATTAAAGAATTCAATGATAGGGGACACAATAGTTGTCATGCTGCAATCTTTATGTATATTATTTTTTTTAGTAAAATTTCCATTTTCTGTCTACCTGTACAACAAAACCTGGTGAATCATTCTCAAAGAACATCATAAAAAATCAAGGAAGCAGCTTAAACATAATATCATGAGGTGGTGGATAGGCTGAATGGATTAAATATCATACATATTGAACAATTTCTGCATGCATTTTTAGCATGCCCAGCTAATTTAGTTACATCCAGGAAATTGGATCATCACTATTAGACTTTGACCGTTACTATTGAAAGACCTTTCAATATTGAACAATATATAAGTACAGAAGTTACATTTTTATCTATTTCATTCATTTCAAAGTGTATATAGTATTGATCTTTAGGTGTAAGATATATTAAAAAAGTAGTTAAATAAATCTGTCAGAGCTTTGATAAAGTCTAAAAATTAATAACCATTTGTTTAAATGAATAGCTTTTAAAAAAAATTATTTTAAATTATTTATTTATATATTTTGAGTTTGAAGTTCGATTTGCTATAACTTAATTATAAATTTATTTAGAACTGCATTTTATTATGGTAATGTTTTTTTTTTTCATTTTTTAACTTTCGTGTTTATTATATATCTACTAACAGTAGGAAGCACATTCAGAATTATTATTAGAAACTCGGTAATGAGCTAAAAAAGCTACTGTGCAATATATATATATACAGGTTGTTCCAGCACAACAGTTACAAACTTTCAGGAGAGATTTCTCTTCTGAATTTTTATTTTCTAAAGTTTAAATTTTTTCAGAAATTATAAAATAATGGGTGCTTATGTATTATCACAACCACTTTTATAAAATTTGCTAAGTTTTCATAATGTGCCAAACTCTGGCAACCATGTGCATAAACATCTTTCTGGCAACTATGCTGATAACAATTTTTCAGTCAAACAACATTAGCATTTTTGTTTGCATTCTTTATGTTGTATTCCACTTTGTAATAGTTTTTATGAACAAATCATGATACTTTTTGCCTTCAAATCAATTTTAAAATATTGCTTGTGAAGTATACCAGTGATGGAGGAAACTTTCTTAAAAGTTCTGCAAGAATACAACATTTTGCTGCAAAATTGCTTAATAATGACAAGATGAGTTTAGTAGACAGCCAGCAGACAATACCGAGTTTGTGCAGTTATCGGATTTATTTTTCTTTTGAGTGAAAACAGATAGCACTATATATGAGGAAGAGAGCAGCATTAAAATATTAGAGATAGATTTTGCAAAATATCTAAGGCATTTATTTTTTTAATGTATCTATAATCCTTATTTAATAAATTTGTATTTAGAAATTTTTAAATTGTTTTTCCTTTTGATATGTTGATAATGCTTGCCGACTTATAACAAATATTGATAGTTTGGGAATGTTTAAAAAAAAATTGGAATAATCACCAATTTGCACCTGATATATAATTTTTAGCCACCGTCAGATTATGCCAAGGTACTTGCATTAATAATACTATCTATTTTGTATGTAAGTAAGTAATTTCAGTGAAATTATATGTAAATTGTAGTATTACCTCTTGTATAATGTAACATGAAAGGCCTCAAGAGTGTGAAGCATGGCTGGAAAAACAGGGTTACAAGGATAGGCCTGTTTAATATTAAAGTAGGCGAGATAGCGTCAAGATGGCAATGGCTTTGGTAACAAATTTTTGTCACCAAATTTGGCAAGGAACCAAAATGTCACCAAATGTTCGCCAAGTCACAAACTTGGCGAACATTTGGTGACATTTTGGTATGATCTCTATGTAATTGTAACTGTGTATGCCTTCCAGCAAAAAGTTGGAGAAACTGAAGAAAGATTTTCAGCTGTCGAACAAGAAATCAAAGAAAAGGTTTCTGCTATCAAAAAACAAATCAGTGATACAGTTTCTATCATTGCCAAGGAAGTTGACAGCTTAAAGAAATCCATAGTAGCAGCAGGAAACAATTCTGATAGCTTATTTTTTTTTTTTTACCTTCTTTAAAGCTATCTACATATGAGGGAAAGATCTCCTAGTAAGTGTATGACTCAGGTCTCTATAGCGGCAAATGCAAATTAATAGGATTCTGAAACTAAAGCCTGCCATCTTGCTATTTCTCCAACAACAGATGTAGCGGATATCCTTGAAACTCTGCCCGAAAGCCAGAGGCTGGATATACTTTTAAGAAACAGAGTTCTTTGTAACTGGTTAATTTCAAATTTAATATATTTTTCTGAAGTTTTGATTTAATTTAACATTTTAGGGACCTTGCAAACAGACTTGTTTCTGAAGAAAGACCTGGTGATTTTAATCAAGCACTCATGGAACTTGGAGCTGAGATATGCACCCCTCAGAATCCTCATTGCTCAGACTGTCCTGTTAAGGATTTTTGTCTAGCTTACTTGGCAGTAAAAAAATGTAATAACCTTTCTACATATTGCATAAAAATTATGTTAAATAATTTAAAATAATAATCACTGAAATTAGATTTTTATTTGCTAACCTCTGATTATTAGGACCCTCTACCTGAAAACTTGCCAACTCTTAGCAACAAATCTTTCAACCAAGCTAAGACACAAAAGATAAGAACTATTTTTTAAAATCGTGGCATACTAAGAATTACATAAAACTGTACCTAATAAACAAATTAAATTAAAAAATACAAAAAATATCCATAACAAAGCATTTGCCTTTCTTTTTGTGCTCATGTAAACAGGGATCTGTTTTAACTTCAAAACACTTCAGAGAATTGCAGAAACTAATCATGAAACACTACTTGGTATTGCCCATGCTGTCATTTTCCCTGTATGCATAGTGATCCTTTTTTGCTTATAAAAGACATCAGAGAACTGCACAAATTTGGCATTGCTCATGCTGTTGTTTTCCCATGTATAGAGCAGTCTTTTTTTCACTTTAGAAGTCATCAGAGAATTGCACAAATTTTGATCCATAAAATTTGATCACTTACAAAGGACAGTTTCATTAAAAGTGAATTATTGCAGTCTTCTTTTAGGTAAAACAACATATTTCTGAAGAAATGTAAGGCTTTCATATTCATCGACCAGCAAACTCTGCTGTCCCATTATGATTCCTCAGAAGAAAAAAAATGCTCTCAGTTAAACAAAAATGAATACTAATGACTATCATATTTAAAGGCTGAAATTGGGACTTGTCATCTGCGTGCTCAGGTACCGAGGTTGGTACATAAATACATTTTGAGTTGCTTATATTTAGTTCATTGCCTTCTGAATGATTTTTATTTGAGGGGGAAGGGGTGCAAATCATTAAAGTATCTTTCATATAACATACAGTCAAACTTGTTTAAAATGACCATGAAGGTGCCGTGGTGTTTGCTCATTATAACCGAGACTTTAAAAATAGAAAATGTTGGTTCTGTAAAATGTGTCATGATATTTATTATGATAGCATGATATGATATTTTAAAGCATGCAGTTTGTATTATTGCCAATGATGTAATTGGGGTCAGTTTATTTAGCATGTGTCTGTTTTATGGTGCTGAATGCTGTAGCAGAGACTCATATGACTGCAGGAATTTATTATGCATTGTTCATTGTATTAAATAAGTAATTTATGAATTTCTTTATTAAGTATAATATTTTAAAGATATGGTGTGCGATATTCTAAATAAACTTACATTATCTACAGGGAATGCCAACTGGTGAAAGTGAAATAATGACCTTGTGATGTGTAAACATTGGAAGTCTATTCTGCTCTTACAAAAATTGGTCATTCTGAACTTAAATTAATATCTCATTTAATTTAGTAGGAACAGCATTTAAGAACCATGATCAATTCTCTTCCACCCTCCCCCATTTTTTGAAAATGTTCCATTTGTATCAAATGCCAGCTTACATTTCCTGTAAGAATGCAGATTTTATTTTGGTAGCAAATTAATGTGCTTGGTTGCTTATGTATTAATAATGTACTAGTTGATGAACAATTGAACAAATTTCATGAAAGAATGGTAAATAATCTAATAGCATATTATATTATATATAAAGTTATTTAATGACTTGTTTTTAACACATGTACTGAATTTTGAAACACTTCAGTATGTGTTCCTTTGGTAGCATATGCAATATTCTATTGGTAGTTTTTTATCATATGCCCTCTTACCCTTTCAGAGCTTCATTTTTCAAATGATTTCTAGAATTCATTGTTTAAATTCAATAATGACATTTAATTTGGCTACATGAATAGTCTTTAATCAACTCTGCTTTGCATAAACAAATTTAGAGTTGAAAATTATTTAGAGACTAAGTTGGCTTAGAAACTAATTTATGTAGCATGCCTAGATCTTTTTATGTGAGCGTCTGTAAAAGACCGTTTTTGCAGTATGAAATGGTGTGGCATTATTCAACTTTAAATAATGATTACATAAATCATTAGAATTATAATGTTCTGAATGCTAAGGAAGCCGCTTTGTAAAAGATTAATTACAGTCTGATACTGAAGAAGACACATTGAAGTACTTTGATATTTGGTCCTTAAATCAAAAAGCTGTGTTTGATTTGCGATATAATTTAATATGTAATTCAATTGGATATATTCTGTAGATCATTGCTGTTTATTACAGAAATATATTATAGTGAAATGCTTTCAATAATTTATATTATTAATTAATATTTGCCATTAATCCTTCACATTATCCTAATTCAGTATAATCTGCTTTTAAAACTAGGCAAAAAAGCAATTTACACAGCATCAGAGTTTGCTATTAAACTTCAAGAAATTATAAAATATATGTTTATCCAAAATTATTCATGTGTTCTCCCTTTTTTATAATTGATTTTATCATAAGAAAATCAAGAGTGAGATATTATGTAAATAGTTTAACTATCAAAGGATATGGTTTACAGTAATAAAAGCATAACAAATAAAAAGTATTCATGAATAAACTACTAATAACTTTCACAATACCAATTATTTAACAGAAATCTACACTCCAATAAAAATACATAGCCATATTTGTATTATAGTATCTAATATGATATCTGCATTTCTACTTCCTTGTATCTTGATCCTTGCTCATTCTTATTATCCTCCGCTGTCTGTAGGTCTAAGTCCTGTGTCGTTTGCTACAGCTTGCAAGTCGTTGCCACTGTCATCGTTCAGTCTACCTTCTGTCGTTGTTTTCTGTACAGTCAAAAGCATCAGATATCCCTGGTTTCTTGAAGCTCTTCCTTATATTTGGTTCTTCAGTCAGAGCTCATTCACCCAAAATCTATAAGCAGATCAATTAGTAGGACAAAAACAACCTCTATGTGGGCAAATCCATTTTAAAATTTAGAACTCACTTTCTGATTGCCTTGAGGAAGGGAAGAACTATGTAAATATTAAAAAGTTTCAGAACCTTGCACTAAAAGGCTGAGAGGAATATGTATATATATATAAATGATAAGATTAAAAAGAAACTGTAATCTGAGTTTAGTATTCAGATTTCAGTTTCACACTTAAATCAGTTTTAAGCTAAGCAGTTAAGAAAGGCCATAAAGATAGGAAGTACAAAACTTGATATTTAAAATGAGCTGTTAAAAATGGCAAAGCCAAAAGACAAGAAAATATTTTTTTTTCTAATTATCTCATCATAAATTAACATCACTTGGTTTACTTGTGCTCTTATTTAATAAAAGAAATATGCAGTTATTGAAGATATAGGTTGAATAATTAAATCTATCCATTAGTAAATCAGAGCCACAAGTTTACATTTATTTCTGTGGTTTATTTTCAAATGAGGCACGCAACAAATATTTCTCTGTGGCAATACTTTTAATTTTGCCAGAACACAAATTCTGCTGATTGAAAATTATAAATACCTCTTCAGAGTAATTGAAAAAGAAATCTAAATGCAGTATGCTTTGTCTGAAGCTGGCATTTTATAGCATTCCATCAGCAAAGTAAGTGAAAAGCCATGAGGGCATGTTTATGTTAGTAAATATTTCCCTAATTGGTAAAGTATGTTGGGGAGGGAAAGCACAAGAATGATGATATATTTTTCTGGCTACTTTTACTTTTGAATTATTGCAAGATTAGTATATGAATGAAGAAAAACTGAAATTGATTTTGATTAAATTAAATGTACAAGAATTTATATTGTCTCACTCACTCTGTTACAGATACTATAACTGTGTGATATTTTAAAAGTTCTTTACTTAAGTTCTGAAATCTAAAGTATTTTGCATTGTTCCTATACTTAAAATAAGTAAATGAAAAACAAAAAGGAAAAGAAAGAAAATTTTAACTACATATAACTTGGATATTTTTTCTTTACTTGTAAAATATTACAATATTCTAAATTGTTTTGCAGCTACTAAAACTGGAAAATTAGATTCCTATGTAAAGAAAAATTTATGGGCTGAAGACAAAGTAAAAGCATCCACTGAAGATAGTATTCCTGATATTGAAAATAGTGAGTTATATACAATAGATTATTTCAAATTTATCTTTCTGTGTATGATATGATGAAATGTGGAAGTTATAAGAAATGAAGTAATTTTTTAATTAAATATAATAAAATACATGTATATTTGTATTTATATACATGAGAAAAGAAAGAAAAATATAATATATCCAAAAATTAATTTGAAATTTAAAGGCAAAAGTATCAATATGTTGAACAATAATAATGTCTCTTTTTGCAGTCAGTAAAATACTTTTGAGGAGTCGCAAAGTTGATTCTGTCTAAAATTTTTTTGTATCCTGTTATCTTAGTTCAGTTTCAAGAAAAGATGTAATGCCACAATACTTGGGCTTAATTTTAATCAAAGAAAATACAATTAATGTGTTAACAATTATGTGTATCGTTTAAGTTTATTCTGTGGGTGCTCTTGGTTCTGCTAGATTCTGCTGGACAGACATCATTCATGTAACCATATTGTCCATAAATATTAATTCTGAATTTATTTTTCATGAAACTAAAGCACATACAAAAATCAGATATTTTAAATTGTGGCTTAAGTCTTTGATATGAAAACTGCCTTTGGAATCTTTCCAGATTTTTTTACTGTTACTTTATGTTATCATGTATCATAATGGAGTTGGCAAATGTTTCCATTGTATGAAATATGAGATCTTTTTCTTTCATACAGAATGACGAGTGCTCAGTTTATTGGGGATTGCCATTCAGCATGGCATATGATCTTTAATTTATCTTTCAAATTATAAGTGCTTAATTAAATACAAATTTAAAAGCAATAAATGCATTTGAATTTTTTTAATAGTACTAGCCACATACACAGCCAGCTGCCTAAAGTAATTATTATCTTGGAAAAAAAATTATTTAATGATTTTAATGTGTTCAACTACTATAATTTCACAAAAATGTTTAATGATTTTAATAATAATATAAAAAATTGCTTTTTTTGATTTCACTAATTTAATGAATCATTCCAGTCCAGCAGTTGTAGACTTTGGATGCGATATAAATTATGTAATGAGTTGTTATCAGAATTATGGCTTACTATATAATTTCATTAATGCTGCTACTGCTTTTAACTGTGTTCCTTATTGCATGTTTGATGTGTAATAATCTCTTAGGTTATGCACTAAAAATTTACTACCACTACTTTTGGCTATGCTCTGAAAAGAACTGGAATGAAGAAAAAGCATTCTATTTTTCAGTGCATGAAAACTTCTTATTGTTAAATAGCAAAACGAAATTTGAATCTGCTTATTTCTTTTCTTTGGATTTTCTCTATTCAACCATGTTATTTTTGGTATGCTATTCTGTTTTTCAATATATATTAGCAGTATTTATATTATTTCAAATATTGATTGTTTCTTATTTTGCTTTTGTGTTCACTGAAGAATTTTATGAAAGGGTTATAAATATAAGGTCATTCTGTTTATTATTTCTTTAGTAATTTTTTATTTTTACTTTTATCTATGGAATGAAGCTTGGTGAAGCTTTCTCAAAAAACCATAAAAGGAGCTTAATGCAATGTTATCACTAGACATAGAATAGACTAGACAGGCTAAACATAATGAATACTGAAAAATTTTCATATGAATTATTAGTACAGGTTTAGCTAGGGTAGTATCTACAGTTACAATTTGTTCATCTAGGACAGTACCTAGTCTTCAGGTTACAGTATAATATCTCAAAGAAGGTTCTGCCTTTAAACAAATTTAAAAGGTCATAAAATTTAAAAAAAGAATTATGTTTCAATTACATGTAAGGATTTAGCAAAATCTATTGTAAATTACCGAGAGAAAAAATTTTAAATACCTAATTAGATATATCACAAATTAAATGCATTTTTATTGAATTCAGTCAAATTAAAAATTTAAAAAATAGTATTAAGAACTGCAATTATTGTTTTTTAAATCATTGAGTGTGTTAATCAGTAACAGACATTAAATTTGGTAGTTAAAATATTTGATGATTTGTAGAGTGGCAACACACTGGCGCTTGGAAGATAAAAGTGCTTTATTTTGAGCATTGCTAACATGTTGGTTTTAAATCCCTGAGTTTTTAATAAAAAATTCATGAAATTTGCACAAAATGTGAAATAAATAAGTAAAACAAATTCAAACTTAAAAGCTCAGGTAGAGGACTCTGGCTTCAAGGTGCTCAGATGGAGGACTTTTTATTTTCAAAATTAGGAGGCTCTCAGTGCTGCCATTTTTACACATAATGAGGAGCAAACAGAGAGATTCTTCATTATTTGGCATTAGAGATGGCTAATTGATATAATACAGTCTGAAATCCAGATATCTGATATCCAGAATAATCTAAAATCTGAACTTCTGGTCCACCAGCAACACCTCCCTTTTTTGTATGGTTTACTCATGTGCATTTAATGCATTAAGAAACATTGTAAGAAACTGTAAGAAACATTTGGAAAGCCCGGATTCTTAATTTTACTCCAGCCCTAAATAAAATACCATCTTGTTGAAGAAACGATTGTTTATTATTACACCTACTAATAATTTATATCCTTGGCCCCTACCTGGTGAATCATTAGTATGTTTTGCTTTCGTCTTTCAACACATGGCAGCTTTCAGAAAGTCACCCAACAGTATCTAATCAATATTTTTAAATCAAGATATTAGTAATTGCCGTATTTTACAGACTATAAAACACACCTTAATTTTTAAGCAATTAAAAAAAAATTTTTTTTTACAATTTTTATTATTAGATTGCAAAGTCAAAATTTAAAAAAAAATCTGAAAATTTTCAGATTTTAAATTACGTCCAAAGGGCATTTTTTAACATTTTGTGTGCTACCTTTATTTATTCAATGTCATGTTCTTTGCACTTAAACCATAAAATTCAGTTCAAGAGCAGTATCGCAAAATAATTTTAA
>KL868922.1:0-11404 GCA_000611955.2 Stegodyphus mimosarum | reverse complement strand
GTTCAAGCCCGAGTGGAGGCTTTGTGTAAAGTTTCAAGTAGGAACTGATTGTAAATATACTGACAATAAAGGGTTGTAAACCCTCTTTAAGTCTTATGTTTACGTGTTCTGTTCACACACTTAAGCGATTATTCACTTGTCAGTGTTCGTGGGGATCTAAGTTAGAACTTTAGAATTAAATAGTCAACCCCACAAGGTCATTAAAGAAAAAAACCCTAACATGTAGTCAAACACATAATCAGAAGCAAAATATTATAATTTTTACCTTTACTGGTCTTTACGAATCTCGATTTGCGTTTATCAATACAGGCCCTTAATTTGAATGCTGGTATATAAGCAATGGCGTAGTGAATAATTTCAAAGAAGTTGAAAAATATCTCTCCGCCGTACGTTTTAAAAATTAAGTGTATCTAATTCAACAGATTTATTGAAATTAAATCTTAGTAATATCTTAAAGCACTTTACAACATTTGTCAGTAAATATATAAATTTCTCAATTAGCTTTAATATAAATGTTCTTGTAATTTTCATCGGTATTATAAAACATAATTTATTTCAATTCACAGGATTTGGAATGAGTCACATGGTCGGACATGTAGACTTTTTCCCAAATAATGGAAGGAAGCAACCAGGCTGCAAAGTAGACAGATTTAAAAGTTTTATAACTGATGGATTAGTTGAAGGTATGAATTTAAATCTGGTTCATATTCTGGTTCTGTTCCGAACAATTTCCTGAACTGCAACATTTGGTAAATCCTTAACTAGATTTTAAATTGTTATTCTGAAGTTTTATATAATCTAGTACATTATTCTTATTAATCTGCATAATGATTCGAGATTAAAATTTTCTTCTCTCTCCAACTGGTTCTTCTTTGCATCAGAAAAATAAGTATCAGTATTTCTTAATTGAAGTAAGCTTTAAATATAAATGTTCCTTGAAAAAATAAAAATGGAAATCTCAGAGGTAATAACCGTCTAAATATAAGAAATACTTTGAAAATGGAAACATTTTTATGTAAATCAAACCTAAGTTTCTGTTGTTTTCCGATATATTCAAAATTACGTAAGCAAATACTTTTTCCTAAATAATTTTTAAATTCTCCCCAAAAAATTGAAAATTGTAAGATACATATACAGTTCTGGATGGTGATTGTAATTCGCATATATACTTGATCTCTTTTTATTTTACACGGACGGTACACTACTATCCACTGGCCTTCTTTTTCTAAATAAATCTGCTATCTCATGATTCAGGCATATCTTCAAAAATTTGTATATCGCAAGAATCTGACCGTGCATTATTATTTTATACTGTTATATTGATCCTTGATGACATAATGTAGTTCTACATTGAATTTTATCCAAATTCGTGGGAATACGTTTGTAGGGAATATGCAACTGGCGTTTGTTACTTAATTTTGGATATCAGTGAACTTCACATCATAATTTGGAACTATTAGATGGAAATGAGTTTGCATTATTCATTTTTAAAACACAATCTTATTTAAGCCCCTTGAAAAATGTAATATTAAATAAGTCTTCTGTAATGAATACTAAAAATCGATAATTAATCTACTTCTTAAGCTTAAATTTCAACTGATACAAATATATTTTCAGGTATCAGAAGATTTGCAAGTTGCAACCATCAAAGAGCGCTGGACTTTATGCACTACACCATAAATTACAGAAGAATTGTGCCTGTAGGGTATCAGTGCTCAAACTGGGAAACTTTCCTTCAAGGTAAATGCGCAGAGTGTGGACCAGACACTAAAAAATGTGCCATCATGGGCATGAGAGCGGATGAGTATAAACCTTTCAAAAATGACAAAGTTCAGCGAGCCTATTACCTCAAAACTTCTGAAAAAGCCCCTTTCCTGCGTAAGTTTTTAAATGCCATAAATTTCAGTTTATCAATTATTAAAAATGTTCTTCATCAAACACTAATGATGCAATCGGAAAATAGTTTCCAAATCGCAATATTTTATCTCTTTTCAAAACTTGATAACTGTACAATTAATTAAATATTTTCTAATGTGTTAAGAATTGCGAAATTTGAATAAAAATATTTTCTTTAACTGACCAGGATGCAAATCAACACCCTGAAAATACGGTTTTTAACATTTTGATTCCATCAAAAGCATTATATTTATAATTGTTTCAAAACTAATTCTTTAGACACAATTCTAAACTCATAAACGTTTTTCGAAGTTTAAAAACTTCTCTCCGATGTCAAAACAACAGAACACTAGAAGTTCAGTTCGTGGCACTTGAACGGCTGGCTACATAAAGCTCTTGTGGTTTTCCCCCATGGGTAATGTACATTCCAAGTAGCTTTTCTTGCAAACTTTCTCCACAAAAGTCTCTGTCTTGTCAAAGAAATAATCCTAATTAGTTTTGCTGGCTAGTTAACCAACTGCTTTTATGATGTATCCATACATGGTAGGTCGAGGTCTATGGAAAACTATTTACAAAATAATCCCATAACATTAAGATATTTAGGTATTTTCTATAAACAATGTAATATCACAACTTCATTCACAGTTTAAATTAAGGTTTTATTGATACATCTTTTAGTATTTAAATAAAATCATTTTCTCATTAAAACGTTTGAACTAAACAGCATATAACTATTCAGAAGTTTCTTTAAAGGCAGGTGCAAGTAGTTTCGAATTTTCTTTATGATATCAATAATTATTTGATGACATAAATAAAGTCTGCATACAAAGATATTGAAAATAAATTTCAAAATACAGGTTACATATTTTAATATTTCCTTTTAAAATTTATATTTTACAATTGCTTAATTCCATTTATATTTCGGAAACTTTTGTTACATGATGAAATTTATTAATTAGTTTCATTAATTCTTAAATCCACTCTTTTGCTTTTCCTCGAATTTTTCATACGAGAATAACTGTCATAGATAATAGAAAATTATATGTAATGATAAGTGTCCTTCAAAATACCTTATAAATTGCATTATGCCTTCCAATCATAAGTCTCAGCATTGTTTTAAGATGTCTCACTAGTGCATTTTTTATCTAAATTTGGGAATAATATATTCTTAAATATTTTTACCATAAGTGAGTAATTGTTTCCTATTTTTCTTCTTTTATCTGCAGTATACCATTACCAAATCTCCATTAAACTCTTTAAACCTAAAACGGCAGACAAAGATGTAAAGGGTACAATAGATGTCACTCTTTTTGGATCGAAGCAAGATCAACTATTCCACGTCCAGGACAAGTAAGTAAATATGGCCTATGCTTAATGATGTAACAAACTGTAACACTAGAGCTATTTTTGGCATTACATTTAGGTTCTTCTAAAGCTAAATTTCTAGAAAAGCGTTTGACGAATTGCTGGATTTTAAATTCATCAGATCAAAGGAAAAATAAAGAAGTAAAGCGCAAGATATTTTATTGTTTAATTCGAAAGATTATTTTAGCTTTTAGGAAGTTTAGTCATTGTATACTGTTAATGTGAATAACTAAATATAGGCACAGTGCACGAAGGTTTTCTAACTAATCCCCATCCCAATTTCGACTAGGTGGCCCGTGAAGAACAGAGTCCAAGGTTCTAGAAACATTCTTCTTCTACGATCAACATCTCAAAAGGATTTTGGCTCAGCAGGCTTTTATATGTCCCCATGTTACAGAGACACTATACTCAGAAACGTTAATATTTCACTCGGGATTATAATATTAACTCAGTGGCATAGAAATCCGTCAACCTATGCTCCACACCGACCGAGCTCACTGCTCAATGTCAGGAAGCTAATTTTTCAGTCAGATATTGAAAATCGAGTTGTAAAATGAAGATATTATTTTTTAGTTCAATAACTTTTAAACATACATTTCATTTTTAGTTCTACAGCAGCATATTTAACGTTTAGGGATTCCTCTTTGCAAAGAAATGATGGTCTTCCAGACATTGCAAATTTGAAGTAAATATTTTATTTAGCACTAAAGAATGTAGCGTGGCCCAAACGCTGTGTCACGAAGTTTTTAAACAGACAGTTGCGAAATGAAAGTATTCGTTGCATTTTCCCATATTCAAGGTCTTATGACTCTCTCTCTTACGAGTCTTAATTTTATGGAGCTGAATTATTTTACATGGGTAAAAAAATGCCTGGTTACTATGAGAGAAGACAAAACATGGGCCTGTACGTCCAAGACTTGTTCGAAGGCCGTATAATACTTTCTCTTGAATTTAAGATGGGCCTGTAACTTTTTGTTGACTGCTTCAGAAAAAGAAGTTTTTAATTCTGATGTCGTTTAACTTTTGCAAATCTGAATGCGGTCTATTCAGTTATCGTAAAAAATATACAAATAAACACGCACATACATACATGCATTCACCCATTCATACATTCGTATACATGCATACATATATGAATGTAAATAGTAATATATATATATATATATATAAAACCAAAAATAGAACGTTTGTAGAACAAAAAGTTTCCAGTCTGATATACTTCTAAAAGACACAGAGAAAATTCTAATAATTTATTTTTCAATATGATCTTCTTTTAGCTCGATACACTTATCACGTCGATTAATGAGTCTACTGTATGCCTCTGAAAAATCAGAAGGTTTGTTTTCAAAATGTACCATAATTGCTGTTTTCAATTTTTTCAATCATCATCATTAATCTCTTTCCACGAAGGTCAGATTTCAGTTTGGACAACGCATAATAATCATTTGGAGTTAAATCCGTGCTCTAAAGGTTGTTCAAGCTTCTTAACATTTTCACGTACTTTGTGGGCTATAGAGACTAGTTGTTAATGTATTGAAGCCATTTAGTCAGCTATTCAATCAGCAAGGAAACGAAAAACAAATCGACAGGTTTTGTCAATCACTTCATGTTCCACATTAAATAACAAATGTTCAATCTCCATAGCGAATTAAATTTCTTTGAGCCTTATTTAATATAGTGAACGCATAGAATATATATCCCAGTCTCCAGGAAAAGATTAACCCACGCTGCTGTTTTTGAATTGTAATCAAAGGCTGCTTTTTCTGAGCTGCTGAAAAATTAAGGGGTAAATAGAGAGAAGTAGATTTCTTCCTCTTTACGAGAAAGACGATTTATGGCACCTGAAAAAAATGCAGCCGGAATCGGGCAACCTGTTTAATTTAATTTCTTCTCTACCATGAAAAACGACCATTTGAGGTTAGCAATCGTGCAACTCCCCATGGATCGCTTTTGAACTTCTTTACAAGAAAGGGAATGATAGTAGCCAAGAAAAACTCGCTACTGAAGCTCAAAAAAACCTCCGTGGAGTTTACTTTTTTCTAGCTCAGTTGTTTCAGCTCTTGGGGAATTCTCTAAATCAAACTGACATTTTCAATGCAAAAAGGCATTTAACCTGTAAGCTATCTAAAAATTTAATAAATTGTAAACGCACCCTTTCCCTTTTTATGAATCGTTACAATGCCTACAATTACAAATTTTAACTCGAAGAGGTTACAGGGTACTTAATGGAGCTGTAAAGATAAAACATCACATAAAACAATAAAATCCTTGCAGTATATTCCCAGTTTTGTCAAGAGTCAGCCACACAGAACCATCTGTGGTGAAATCGAAAAGTAGATGCTCAATGAAATGTAGTCTCTGCTTTAAACTGTAGTAGACCTGAGTCACTCCTTCGCCAACGAATGATTAACAGTCCAGGAAAGTAGACAGATAATACAACACACAAAGCGCTCGGTTCCAGTTGCTCGAGATCTCTTTTATATTTGAGACCACAACACAGAGCCATATAAACCACAGTCTCTTCTTAAATTGCGGAAGATAGGATCATTCCAAACAGAAAGATACAATTTTTGTATCCTCCAAGCAATTTACACCAAGCGCTAGAGTTCGTAAGTTGTTTCCTTCACTTTTGACTCCGTTTGATGGTCACTCCAACCTCTCTTTCCTAAAGAAATAATCAACATCAGTCTTTTTCACATCAAACAGACAAATTAATCCATTAAATAGTTCTTCTATACCTCACATCTATTCTCATTTCTATTTTACTTTTATCTTTCATCTCGTCGTCTCTTATTTTTTTTCCTTTTTCAACTGTTTCTTTTCTCATCTCAAAACGAAACCACTTCAATTAGACCATCCACTCCAATTTTATCCTCCATGTTTCACTTTTATCCTTATCCTCCTTTTTCATCAAATTTTCACACTATTTATGCCGTTTCCTAGGTAGTAACCAATTCTGACACTTAACTGAGCAGCGCATGGAATCATCTTTCCTTGGTTAAGGCACAGCTTGAAAGACTAACCAATCTGGAAACCCTAACCACCCCACAGAGGGGAAATAAAAGTGATACAATAACGATTGCAATCTAACGCCTGCCAAACAAATCTAATTTCCCAGTATGCCTTCCAGTGCGCGGAGAAAGAGGAAAAGTCAATTCACAAAGAGAGACTCTCATTAAAAGTAGGCCACGTAGACCTACTGTCTATTAAATCTGAGTTAAAATATTGGAGATTATTGAGTTCGAGAACCCGATTATTGGAGAACGGTTACTGGAGAACTGAGCTGCTTCTTTTTGGGACTAATATCTCCAGTAATAAGACTATTAATCTATTAACAAATCTAAGGGCAACGCCCTGAAAGCTGGGACTATAAATACACAAAACGATATTTTTCCAAACACTCTGCCCTTTCGTTGGCACGCATAAAGAGTTTCTCGTCAATTTTATTCATTTTCCCTCATTCCGATCCACTGACTATTTTCACAGTAACCGCCGAATCTGTGTAAAGCAAGCTGATTCCTAACTGTCACGACGGATAAGATTAAAAGGAAAATTCTTATTTTATTTTTCCCAAGACTTCGTTTTCCTGAGTTCCTGCATAAATATTTTTTCCGCGCTCAGAAACATATCCAACCTGACATTGAAAATGCAGCACCATGAAGAAGGGGCCAGAAAGTGGTGAAACTCAGCAAACAGAGATAGAGAGCAACGAATAATAAATAATCTTTATTTCGAAATGATATGCATAATACAAAGCGAGAATAGTGTCGGCTCCGTGGGTTAGGTTAGCTATAAGTGCAGGAGCCGCATATTATTTACCCTGAGTAAGTGGGTATAGGCCCCTTATACTAGCTATTCAGAGTAGCAACGCCTTCCTAGGGCCAACGGTAATGATTTGGGTGGGATCACTCTGTGTAGCTTGGTTGATTGGTTTTATGGTGACGGAGGACGGGGACGCCTGATATTTAAAACAGGTAAACAGGCATGTGTCTCACGCCCTCTACTAACCAGAAATAACTCCCATGTCATGTTGCCTAATGTTGCATCTCTTCGAGGGTGGTGTAAACTGCCTCTAGTTCTGCCCGTATGTGGAATGGAAGAAGCTCTGCAAGTACTGTCGCTGAGCTGATGGCTGTGGTGCGGCATGCTCTGCAGAGTTTCAAGGCGAATGGTCGTTAGAGAGATGTAAGATGTTTGAGCTTTCGCCATCACATCCCTCACATTGCTGATGTTGTGTTCTTTAGTTCTTGTACGTGAGGCAACCAGGTCTGTTTTTGATCCCAGATTACACCTAGCTATTTTAGCGGTTGGATAATTTTTATGTTTGCTTCTTGTAGTTTGAGGCAGGGTCGGCGCATTGGATTCCTGTCTACTCTGGGTATTACCATTTCTGATGACTTTGCATTAGAGAGTGTAAAATTTAGATTGCTGCAGATACTGGTGAAGAATGAGCAGACTTTAGTGCCGGTTTTCTTAAGCTCCGCGCGGGTGCAACCTTTGACAAGAAGAACTGCGTCTTCTGCGTAGGCGATGACATTTGTACGTTGTGGCCAGTTTGCATCCAGTACAGCATTGAATGTTAAATTCCAGAGACTCCGACCAGCACAAGAGCCTTGGGAAATTCCTATTTCTTGTGCTTTGAAGGTGGTGCCGTTGTTCGTGGCTATGGGGAGACTACGGTTCTCTAGATAACTGCTAAAAACGAAGAGGTTGGTTGGAACACTGTGCGCCTCGGAAGGCCTGCCTTATCGCTGGCCACCAGAATGTGTCAAACGCACTCTGGCGGTCAATGGATATCAATGCTGTATGGAAACCTGTTGGCGGTTGGTAACGAGAGGACGGGGACACCTGATGCTTAACAGAGGTAAACAGGCACATGTCCCATGCCCTCCGCTAACCAGAAACAACTCCCTGGGGACTCAAGAGGCCGCCTCGGCGGGAGAGTTTCTTAGGATGTTAACAAATACATTTACATTTCCAGACAAGGGTAGATTGCATTTGCTTTACTGTGCTGGCACATGTTGTAGGACCTGTAGATTGCACTTGCTTTACTGTGTTGACACCTGTTGTAGGACCATCCTGTACGGAGATACATGAAGCAACACGTCTAGGTACAGAGACCATAAGACTACGGATGGTGCCCTGAGGAATGGCTCTCTACTCACTGTCAGCCATTTGCCACAGATCGTCTTCTGAACACGGCAATGGAAGGGTCTGCAAACGGCATCCAATCACACACCAAATCTGTTCGATTGATGAGAAATTAGGAGAGAATCTGTCCAGGGAATCATCTGTACACTTTCCAGAGTACATTGGCTGATGCGAGCACTGTCTGGTTGGGCGTTATCCCTCTATTCAAGGGCACTGGGCACTACCTGAAGGTAGGGGAGTGTCACCGGCCACAGCGCATCATGCACGTATCGTTGGGACTGACAATTAACTGTGCTCTCTCTACGAAATGAGATGACCTGGAATCGTACGAAATTGCACCCCAAACCATAATTCCGCGTTGTCGCGCAGTAGGGCGTTCACAATTGCTACTGGATTGCACCTGTCTCCACATCGACGCCACACTCGTACGCGGCGACTCTAATTGGAGAACCAGAAGCATGGCTCATCTGAGAACACGACCCGGTGCCATTCGGTCATCCACACTGTTCGAGCCGGGCACCATTGCAGACCTTCGCGTCTATCATGTGGGTTCAATGGCAGTATCCTTAACTGGACGACAAGAGTGCAGGCCACTAGCCACCAATTGACGGCAAATGGTTTTGGTCGATTTGGAAACAGCCATGGTGTCTTAAACATGCTGCAGAATGGAGGTAGAAGTGGCTTGTGGGTGCGCCACTGTTTGTCGGTGGATGCGTCGATCCACGCGTGCTGACGTCACTCTGGTTGCATCAGCACCCCTCGAACTTGCCACATTTCCTTGTTCTAAACATCCTCGCCACAGCCGATGCAATGTAAACGCGTTTCAGGTGTGTGTCAACTGAGATTTGCCGTATAAACCAACCCGCCCTTCTCAGTCCGATCACTATTCCTCTCCTAAAATCGTCTGTCTTCTGGAACTGCCTCTGTTGACGACGGCTTGGCATTCTTTGCTATTACACGCGTCCTCTGTGACAAGAACAAATTTTTACAACGATTTCCCTAGCAGAAATAACGCCAAGAAAATTGAACTTTCTACAGGTTGTCAACGTGCGCTGGAGAGCTGCGCATTTAACATCATTCGCATACTCGGTGACGTGCGTCTACCCTGAAATTTGCATAATTTTCAGATCACTTCTTCTCGGTGTTGCATTTTCAATGTTGGGTAGTTTATCTTCTATTGGAAAAACGAATTTCAACATCCTTTCTTTCAAATGAGCATGAAACAAAAAAAATTGCCATTTCAAGTCTGATCGTCTCTCAGGTCAGGTTCTATATAACGTTAATGCTATGGTAAAATAAAAATTATTTTGTATGTTTTTATATATTACATGACAAAATGAACGGCAGCGTGCGCTATATTTACCATGTGACACAAATATGACGTCACACAGAAAATATATTTAAAATCTTAACTGCAATTGGCAAGATTGTTTAACAGAGTAAAGAAATTTGCTTTTAACTTTTATTTGACCAATTTCAATTAAAAAATAACAGTGCATAACTGGGCTGGAATATTCACTTTCTTTATTAATCTTCAGCAGCACAGATCTTTCTATTTATCAGATTTTTATTAAACTTTTAATATGAATAATAATATGCATAAGATAAAAGTTTGAATTGTCTTGTAGTTCTTACTTCAAAATCAAGATATAAAATGTTGGCAAACTGGATTACTAAATTACATGTAAGTCTATCGCAACACTTAAAGCACAAAGCTTGCGATAAAAGCATTTACATAAAATTGCTAAAAAGGTCTAGCTTAAGCCTTTCTATTGCAATTGTTAAAAATATATACTAAATAATTAAAAGAATTCCCATCAAATACTTATATATTTTGTAATATTTTAGAGCAGTATTGTGGCTCTGGTATTAAACAGTGACACCAAGATTCCAAAACGCTATAGAGATTTAAAATCGGTAAATAGCAACATATTAAAGACTATTGCCTGAATTCCAATATAAAACATATATTACGTTTGTCAGTGTTTAAAAGTGTGGTCTCGAAAAATAGACAGCATTGGAAGTAGATTAACTTAATTTGGCAAACCAAGTAATTAATTACGACTTTCTGGTACCAAATTTCCTTGAAAGTTTAACCTTCAATATACAACATTCCTTTGCTTAGCAGTTCTAGAAGATCATAGTTACCATTCTTCTAGAAACTTTCCTTTTTACATTTATCTAAGCTGAAACACGGTGTAACGAAAAGCAGTAATTCTGATTTTGCTATTGCGCTTTTCTTTCTCCTTCCCTACAGCTTATCATACTCTTAATAGCCAGTTTTATGGAGATTCTCTATAATCTACGAAGCTCATCCAGAAAGTAAGTACCGTTTGGGTATTAAAAGCGTTTAGCAATTTGTTTTCATTTCTATTTAATTACAGAAAAATCTTCACACTTTAAACTACTTTCTGACATATTCACTATACGAATTAAGGCGTGTATCACATCTTGGCTTAACTACAACATATCCGCTTCGTAGAATTTGCCTGCCTGTGACCTGAAACAGTTCTGGACTTTTACCTCAATTTCATCATCACTTGCAAAGTGCTAGTCCGAAAAACATTTCTTGCGATAATAAAATAAATGGAAGTCGGATTGAGCTAGCTCTCGACTATAAGAAGGGTGATAAAATTGTTCCCAGCAAAATTAATCCAGCTGTTTCGTCGTATGCGGTTGAGTGTTTTCATGCACGAACAGAATACCGGAAGTCAGAAGTCCACGCCTTTTGTTACGTATTGCTCGCCGTAATTTCTTCAATGTCTCACAGTAAGCTGTAGCGTTGATTGCTGTGCTTCGTTCCATCCAGTCCACTAACAAAATTCCTTGACAGTCCCAAAACGCGGTATACATGATTTTCCTTGAAAAAAGAAGTGGCTTTGCTTCGGGCAAAGCCACTTTTTTTCGGGCAACCAGTATGTCGCCATTCCAGTTGTTGTGTCGCGAATTCTGTGCTTTTAATTTAAGTGTTTTTAATGATTTAAGTAATCAA
>KL868921.1:0-11384 GCA_000611955.2 Stegodyphus mimosarum | reverse complement strand
CGCTCTTACAAATATTTTTAGTAGAATTGTAAATTCTACGTAAGTGCGAAGGCCAAATGCCCATTGGTAAGTAGAAACTAAAAGCTTCCTATGGATACATGATCCAGCAGCGTGCGCTCTATCTAACATTCAGCTGCTAGTGTAGACACGCAACCACTCATTTTGAGGATAGCGAACCCTAGCAGTTTTCATTGCAATAGATCTTAATTGTGAATTGCTCATTTCGGTTTTAACAAATTTTTGAAGGAGATTAAGATTTATCTTAAAATTCAAAAAGTCCAAGGGATAATGGGGAGGAGGTTTTTGTTTAGGCTTGTTTAGGAGACAAAAGACTGTTACTGTCCAAAACCAAAAGTTAGTCTAGAGACTATCATCTTTTCTATAATCTTTGACAAAACACTAATCAGTGAAATAGGTCAATAGCTTTCAATATTATCTGCAGCTTTATCTTTTCTCAAAATAGGGATAATAATGACTTTTTTCCACACAGTGGTACATAACAGTTCCAACTATGATTAAAAATAATGGAACATTTGAGCATTGTTATAGAAGAAACATTTGAGTTGTATTCTAGATGTTTGATAAATTCTGGACGTACATTATCTGGGCCCGGGCTTTTTCCTATCTTTAAAAATGAAGTAGTTTCTTTTAGTTCCAAAATGTCAAAGTCTGTATTAAAAATATCTTATCGGAATCTGAAGTCCTGTGGGAATCCTTGATCAGTTTCTTCATCAGCTTTCAATCTCTCTTAAGTTCACAACTCAGATGCTAACTAGAAGCATAAAAATTGTTAAATGCGTTAGAAATATTCTTGTCAAATTTTAAAGCCTTTCGTTTAAAACTGATTGGTAAAGAGTTCGTCACATTAAAATTTATTTTGAAATTTAAAAATCTTAACACCGTCTTTACGGTGGTTAATATTATTTATAAAATTATTAAATCTCTTGCGCTTTGCTAATGTGATTTCTTTATGGAGAACTGCAATATTCATTCTTCAATTTCTGACATGTTCCGGGTTGTTAGAATTTTCAGAGCTGATCATTCCAAAAGGGGTTGTAGTTGTATTGTTTATTTCTAGGTATCCATCATTTAGTCATTGTTGAAATATTCTTGCAAAAATACGAGGAGGAGGAATCTACGTTTTTTCTATAGTTTGTTGGTCTACTAAAAAGAACTTCGAATTCATCCCAGTAAGCCTTCCAATAGGCCTTTCTAAAATTCTATCTGTTCTTAAAGTAATACCGTTGTTTAGAGGTTTCCCTCTTAGCTCAGAATGAAGTAAAAATAATGCGATGCCCAGAGCCAGTATCATAAATTATTTCTCTATTCGCCTGTTCTGCTAAGAGCCTTGAAGCCAAAGTTAAATCCCAGTTAGTAATACTTCCATTACAGTGGAGGTAAGTAGGAGTCTTAGAATTTCTGTTGATTAATTCGAGAGTATTGGAGTCCAAGAGGTCCTTCATAGCTCTTTCTGCACTCTTTGTGGCTCTATAATTCCAGTGTAAAATATGTGCATTTAAATCTCCACAGAAAATTGCTTCATTGGAAAACTGAATATTATCAAATTTTAACCTAGAATTGCCTGGTACGCTGTAACATTTGAAATTCTTAAAATTGTTCTGATAAATCTAAACATCGAACGGACCATCTCAGTGCCTCTATAGGACTAAAGGTCACTAATGATTTCAAACGTAGAAGTGAAAATGTTCTTAATGCCAACTAAAATACCACTAGCATTACACCTAGTTTTAGGTAATAGCTTCAAGTAAAAACCAGAGAAATTTTATTTAGTTCAATCACTATATTCAAGGTTTGCTCCGACAGTCATAAAAACACCAATGTTATGTGAGTCTAAGATAGTCCGGAGTTGCGTTCGTTTTTCTGGAGAAATTCTACCAGCATTCCATTGGAGAATTCTCAATCGTTAAATGTCCTTAAAAAGGACAATTTATATTATTTTTTGAAGTCATCATCAGAAAGAAAATATCAGAGAGCAGTAAAGCTGTATCAGATTTAGCGTTATCCAGGGTTGCACCACGAGGAGAAAAAATGGTAAATGTATACTAAGAAAAAGATTTAATGACTGTAAAAATCGAAAGTTAAACTTATGGTAATTTTTTTAAATCCGTCGTCATGAGTTGGAAGCAACGCTCAGTCTTGTTAGATCTAATTTTGTGTTCCACCTCATAAAAGCAAGGAATTTTCATTTCTAGTCATACGCATGATCTCATAAAATATTACAAAGACGCTGATGCCTTTATGCAAGTAGTTAACTGCTAGCCAAGATTAAGACCTTCACATGAATATCAAGGCAGCCCTGATAAAGTTAGCTCAGCTCATGATACTGAACTTCACAAGGGTGTCGATACACTTGTGATTTTATATTAGAGTTCTCTCGTACTTGGGGCGAGCAACACTGTACTTGAAAAGGTTATCATCACTTTTGTCAAGTGGACAACTGTTAAACAGGATTAAGACCTTCACATGGCTGTTCCGGCAGCTTTGATGATGGTTGCGTACCTCATAATACTGAACTTCAGAAGGGTACCAGCATACCTTTATTTTAAATAATAAGAACTTTAAACGGCGTTATTGTAGACTTGGTTGCTTTCTTAACGATAGCGAACTTCATTGTGTTGCCGACACCCTTGGTCCCACTGCACTATTGCACTTTGGTAAACAACAGGTAGCTTAAGAAATGTACTAGTACCATTCTTCAAGCTGCAAGCATCCATTAGACTAATTCCGTAAGCCCCTGGTTTGCATAAACAGCCATCTATTGTCTAGGAATTTGTTAATTCAGTGTGCATTCATTCTTATAGGGAAAAGTGCTTCCGTATTTACAACTTTCATTTGACGAACGGCCTCCAAGAACGAATTAATTTCGCAAACGAGGTTTCACAATACTAACAGAAAAGATAAACAAAAATTTCACAACTGTTTAACGATAATGAAAGTAAGCAAATTTCGTTAAGACCTTCATATGGGAGTCTCGGAAGCTTCGATAAGAGTTGTTTTACTCATTGTACCGAACTTCATAAGGGTACCGTCACACTTATGTCAGGGCATTCTTATGTCTTAGACATGACTTAAATTTAAAATTGAAAATTAATGCTTAGTTGAAGTTTTCGTAAGTAACTGTTGATTGCAAAATCAGTTAAATCTTGTAACTATGTAAGATATTTCCCCCTTCTTCTCGCCTGCTTTCGTGGTGTAATACGAATCATTATCTTCTGGCAGTCGGCAGGACCATAATTCAAGCCTGGCGATGGCGCTGATGTTTTGTCATGCTTCGACAAAACTGATGATTCTACAGTAGTACCCTAATTAAAATGCGATTGACGATAATTCGTCAGTATCAAAATTTGGAGAATGAATTTTCCTCACCAGTTACTCTTTAAGTGGCGTAAAATGTAAAGTATTCCTTTTCTCCTTGCCGTCTGTCTTGATGGTGTAAATAGCAACAGGTGCGGTTAATGCTGAGAGGTCCGCAATTCGTATGCCGGTGAGGCTTTATAAATTTTTCATGTTTTCTTCTTCGGCAAAACTAATGACTGTACAAATATAAAGTGTCTGGCGTTTAATTTAAATAAACATTTTATAATTTTACAGACACAGAAGCAGACTAAACACTTGATGGTTTTAGAGTTTTTAAATTAGTTTCTTTCCCCCTTTTGGTCTTCATTTCACTTCAACTACGTTTGCAGATTTTTGGAACTTTTAAAGAGATCCAAGTTAATGGAATAACAAAGAATGGGTATAAAATAATAGCATAACTATCAAGCATCGCAGCAGTGTAAAATAGTAGCATAATTATTCTTTTAGCGTAATTATGCGTCTATAGCTTAAAATTTCTTCTGTTTCTTTATTTTTCAGACTAAAACTTCTCACAGTAAAAAAAGAGTCGAATTGAAGCGAAATCGGATTTTACAGAAAGCCATAAAAGAGAAATAAATGTCTTTGCTTATTTACTCTCCCTGAATTATTCAACTTTTAAAAGAAAAGCGACTGTTTGAGAAAAAGGAAGAAGCTCTTTAAGGAAAGCCAGACAAAACTCGATATGCCATTACAGTAAATTCCAAAATATCTGAATAGTCTGGAGATGATTTCCCATAATCTTATGAATTTAATAAAAATATGCTGTCATGTAATATGTTTATAATAATTTTAAAAAATGCATATAATACAAAACAGATGTTATCTAAATTCAATAACGTTATGTTGGTCTGTAATGCTATTACAAAGATTTATGGCAAACATAGTAAAATACGTCCAAGAAAGGCAATCATATGCATGGGGAAAATTCGTTTGATTGAATTTAGACTTTCTAAAAGAAAACTTAAATTTTATTCTAATGATTTACGAAGCACGTCCTAGTCACGAGAGTGAATGATAAAATTTTATACGCTATTTATTATTTGTTATATTACAGTTAAAAATTCAGATTATGTTTTATTGCAGAGATTTTGAAATAATGCAACTAACTGTAATGTAATTTTCTCATATGTCTTAACTCATCTCAAATAAAATAATAAATGTTAAAATGTTAAACGTGTGCATTACTTTTTTTTCGTAAGGTAAAATCAAATATTTGAGGAACAAAAATTAATAAATGAAACATGTCCATCCTTTGTGATTGAAAAAAATCCTTTGTATCCAGTTCCCAGTTAACTGGCAGTATCAAAATAACAGTACTTTTGAAGGTCTAAATAAAGTTAGAAATTTATGCCTGTGAGATCAAAAAAATACATATAGTGGTTTAACAATTTGCAACCTTAAATGTTGAATGTAACCATTCTACTACAAACATAAATGCCGGCTAGCACAGACGCAGTTACAAAGAAAATATACATCAAAACAGAACACAAAACAGAGTAATAATATAGCAGAACCTGTCCTCATCGCAGTGACTGCAAGTTGTTCTCGTCGCCACCAGATTGCGTTCAGTAAAAATAGGTCAGTTGCATCCAGATAGTTCTGCTACAAGAAAACATTTTAGACATGTTTCTGTAGCCTAGAGCAACAATCCTTATCCGACCAATAAGTTGAACAGAGTATAAATATCAATGATCATATTTTTTTATGCGTCGATGTGTGAATTTTGAACGTAATGTCCATGAATTTTGGTAACATTTCACTTTTAAAAATGCCATATTTATGTTGATGCCTGTAAATTTATAAGCAGCATCGCGGGATTCCTGGTGTAGACTAAGGCCTGCTATCGTGTTCATAAGTGACGAGTCGAATGGTGAAGATTCTTTTGATTTTAAAACATCTCTAACGCCTATTTGGTTGTCTTTTTAGAAAGACCAGTGGTAAGGAAGAGGAAGCGGGTGGATGTAGACAATGCTGTTTCTGTCGCACGCTCTCCAGATGATAATGAAATATTGGGACATGTGCCTGGAAAGGAGAACGACGATGAGGAGTAAGGAAAAGATGAAGATGAAGACGAGACTTATATTAAGAAAGCTACCTAGAAGGAAGTTCACAAAGGATTTCAGTTTTTCATACGATTTGCTGAGAAATGTCTACTTACGTTAGTTACTACATGATGTTATGAAACTTCATTGTTATCACAGAGAACTTGTTAAATTTCAACAATCTCGTAAACAAGTAGACACTAGATATTATATATCATCACACTAATATGTGATAATTTTAAGATGTTTCTTAATTTTATTTCCCTAAAATATAAAATTATTCATAAATATTTTAAATTTAAACAGTTTGTACGATTTTTGTGATATTTTGAAAAATCAAAATTTATCTGAAAAACAGATTTAAATCCTAAACACAACAAGGTAAGCAAGCAAGTTATAGCTACTAAACCTTTTTGCTTAATCTGAACTTTTAACATAAAAGGCACGACCTGTGGTAACATAAAAGACTATAGACAAACCACCTGTCGTAACAATGTAAATTAATCAATAACAGTCAAACAAATTTGATCGTTGATAATGTAGTCTAAGATTACGCATTTAATGAACTAAGATATTAAGATGCTCGCACAACTAATTTTACCGGTTCGCAAGTTTAAAGGATCGATCGTGAGAATGTAAAAGTCAGGAAAATCACTTTCAGATAGAGCTGGCGAAAATCTAACATCGCGCGGAGTGACTGCAATAAAATCTTTCTTTCTAAGACTTAAAAAGTTCAGTTTACAGACTCTAAAAGCTAATTTGGGGTCTCACTACGAATACTGAAGAAGGAAATTATAGTAGAGATGAAAATCAGAATATATGATTTATTGACATAAGAACCTATAACAGTTTATTAAATAGTTTCCAATAAATCAAAAAATATCACCAACGACATTATATGCTGCCATTTTTACTAGTGCCATGAAAAAGTGTGGAAGAGTAAATCTTTAGAAATATAAATTCAGCTATTCGGAATCTCTGAGCCCTTTTGCTCCGGGCTAAGAGTGATTTTGTTAGACTGTTCAAGTTGCTTATCCACTGTTTACTGCCATACTCGGTTTATTTACAAAATTCAATTCTACAATTTTTTAATGAAACTAAATTCTACAGCATCTGAATTATACAGTAAACGAAGCAAAGTTTCAAAATCATGCGATACCTGCAGATAAAAGTTATAAGTTCTTTGATACTTTACAGATATGTGCTGTTGATAAAACGTAAAGAGTAATATATACCTTTCGTGATGTAAGGTTTAGCAACAAAACTGTGCAATAGGTTTCTTGAGTTTTTCTTTCATACTTTAATTTTCGATGTAAACTGTATGAACCTGTGTTAATCTTAAAGTTCTTAAGTATCACAAAAATCCCCTCGCAATTACGAGTTAGTCCTAACAGGTATAAAACAGATCCGTTATCACGAGGCTTCGTAAAGAAAGTGCATTGTAATTCATTCAAAACAGAATCGCTGAGTGAAAGAAAAACTACCTTAAACAGGCCCTTTTTTGAGACCTTAATTTAAAAATTTGTAAAGGTAACAGTTCGCTTGACTTCGTTATTAAATGTAGAGTAAAGTAAAGTTTAATCTTGATGAAACTTGAACAGAAACTACAACGTCCTAGCTGATAATCTGTATGTTTAAATTTCTATTACATCTTAAAATTTTTTCCACTATTCCACCGACAATCTTCACATAAAGGTTGCTGTTACCCATTCTCCAATCCAGCTAATTCAGATTCAGAATTCTCCTGACTTTTTCTCACTCACTACAGTTTTGACTAAACCCTTTGTATACGCAGACACTTACCACTAAAATTCTACATTACTTTCTAGAAAGAACGATTTGTGCGACTGCAATACGAAACAACAATAAAGAGGCAAATTAAAAAATAAAAAATTAAATTAAATTAAAATCTCAAAGTTTTAGGATTTTAAAGATCGCTCAAAAGAGTCGATTAAGGTTTCTTTTTGCCATCGCTGACCTCGCAGTCGACAATCCTGCTACTGCACAAATTCCCACTACACGTTTCTTTTTGTGTGTGTTGTGTGTGCCATTTTAGCTGCATTACGGAGCAGCGTTTTCTTCGCACTTGCGCCACAATCAGCTCAAGAGCAAAACCACAAAACTTTAAAAAGCTTATGTTTAAACATAACAGTAGCATATGTTTAAAATTCCCGATACAGTGTTAAGTGTTATTATAATATTTTCCTATTTTTTCAATATTTACTCAGTTCATCAAATCAATGTTCAGTTTTCTTAGTAAGTTGGCTTACAAAACTTTTGTTTTTGTCTTCTTATTATTCATTTTTTATGTATTAACTTTATTTATTAAATATCACATTCTTCACACAGCATAAAATTTAATTCAACAGAAAAATCTCAAAATATTTAAAACAGCATGTCTTTAGAATTCCAGACATAGCGGTAAAGGCTGCGGTACATACTTTTTATACTGATTAAATGACTTCTTTAAAAACCAGTTGTTTGAATGGCTAGCCTCATAAAATAGTTATCATAAAAAAGGGAAAGTATATAAAGATTTCAAGGCCTCATATTGTAACAATAAAAACATAGAATATTTTTAATTACACATATCATAATTTTCATACATATTTATTTAAATCATTCACATCAAAAAGCAGAAAATCTATTCTTAAGAATTGTGTTTATGACTTTTAAATCGTTTAGTTTATTACTCAATACCCTTCCAGTTTGAATTTGAATTTATCTTAAGCTTTACCGAATGACAACACACTGGCGCACGAAAGACAGAAGTATTTTATTTCCTGCTGCGGATGATCAAAATATTTTATTTCGAACAGTGTATTCACTGCTCGCTTTCAAACCCTTGAGTTTGATCACTGAGTTGAAAATTCATTAAAGTTTTACAAAATATGAAATAAATAATAATACGAATTTGAAATTCGAAATTCAAGCTACAAAAATACATACATACATACTTAATTTCCTTGCAAATAATAATACTTGTTGGCGGCAATTTTGAAAATGCCGTTGATAAGCCGTTTATGATAAACTAATGCAAAACCTCTTTTCGAAACTAGCCTCTTTCGGGCCAAAAAAATTTAAATATCTCGTTACTTAAACTGAAACTAAATTATCATAACTGTTCTTTTCAAAACTATAAGAGGAAAGCTCCAATTAATATCACTGTGTAACAGCTTTTAGAATTCCTATTTAATGAAAAACTAATATAGAAAACACTATTTCCGTATTAAAGAAATTGATTAAGTTTGGAAAATGTATTTAAATTAAAGAAACATTCAAGATTCCTTTTTCGAAATAACCGTTTATTTAATTTGAACGTTTAATAATTCTTTATTCTCTGATAGTTTTTACATGACTGGTGGAATTTATTCGTTTCATCATTCATTAAGATTTTTGTCTGCTTTTTGAAAGGAAACTTAATTAAACTCTCGCGGATGGAAAGGGATAGAGATGCCCTTAAGCTGTTTTACTCTAAACGGCAGTGGTAATTTATCCCTAAACTTAATTTATAGAAGTTTGTTTCAAAACATTGGTTCTGAATTGATAAAAAATTTTTTTCGATCTTTACAGTTCAATTATTGCTTTTATTAAAGTAAACTTAAAAATTTCCTTATAACCAATGTTAAAGTTCAAAGACGGTCGCGAAGTAACATTAATCTTTCCTTACTTTATCAGATCTAGCCTTTTTAGGTCACATAAACTAAGCTAGATCCTGCTAATGAACTTGGCGAATTCTCGCACAGACGTAAAGTAATACCAGCACAGAAGAAGGGAGAAAATAATCCTATATCAATTCCAACTATGAACAGAAAGGCAAGTACTTCGTGCTTTACAATAACACCGACTACTTGTGGTGGAACTTAAACGTTATTATACAAAGTAATTCAAGTCTAAATAGAATACTGCTGGATTAGTACGTTAAGTTACTGCTAACTTAGGTTGACTCAACAAACCTAACAGGGTGGCGTTTATTCGAAGTAGCCAAAGGGCGTATTAGCGTAACATTGAATGGAAACCAGTCCTCATCTCTTAGGAGGTATCACCGGGATGTGGCTCTCACCCCAACCTGATCCGACCTGACGACCTCATTACGAGCATCGCCTGCCTGACCAGAGCGCCCGCTACCAGGCACTGCTTTGTGAGAGATAGTCGTGTACCAACAAGACTGCTCAAGTACCCCATGTTAGGAAACCAACCACATCTCGGTGGCGGGCCCGTTAGCCGCCCTCGCTTCGGAGGACGTTGCCGCCCCTCCACCATGCCAAGGTGGACACTCAGAGGGGCGTATTAGCGTAACAGCAAGATCAGAAAAGAAATGTATGCTGGCTAGCGAAAACACTCTCTGAATAAGCTCCAAGATTCACCCGTTTAAATACTCACTTCACTTAACTTTAAATTTACACCCTGGCAAGAAAACGTGAGGGGAAGTTGAGGAGTTCAGGAAAGATAACCAAAATTTTAATAATATGTTAATTTTAACTAAAGGGAACCTTACAACTTTCCCACTGATGTAGAGAAAACAAACTGATAGACGACAATGCAAATTTTATTTTACTTCTAATTCATTCAGAAGTACCCATTCTAACAACTGACCGCCAGTGGGATAGATAGATAGAAGTATGGACAAAACCTAATGTGCACAAATTGTGAATAGGTATGGTCCCTCCTTACAATTTCTCTAAAACAAAGCATTAACTGATGAGTTACTGTCTAATGTAGTACAGCCTATTGCATTCTTAATATTCATTACGTTAATACAGTTTCGAGTATAAATCGGGAAATGATAAATTGCACTTTGGAAACTAGAATGATAATAAGTGGTGAATGCTCTTCATTTGATGTTTTTTTTTCTCTTATGCAACACTTCGCTATCACAGTAATATTTACAATTGTTATTACTCTTACTGAACATTTGAAAGAGTTACTATTATAATACTAAATGTTATATTAAATAAGCCCTTGGGAATGTGTCATTATTTTCAAGAGCTACGATATGTTAGGATGATGTGTATGGGTGACATTGTTCAGTACCATGGGATTGAAAAAAGTCGTTATTTTAAAATTTTGACATCTTATGCTTGGTTTTTAATAAGTACCCCTTGAAAGGTAATAAATCTGTCTTTGGAAGCTTGCTGAGACATGAAGCCGTTAACAGACATCAAGATACCTTAATACCCGCATATGCAACTGTCATTAAGCCAGCGATTCTTTTTGTACAAATAAGTTGGGAACGTGCCCAGGCAAGTACTGATTTTAGAAAGAAATATTACTATTCAATCGTACTTTATTTGAGGCCAAAATTCGTGGAGTCTTCTGCTTTGAAGGACGTTATTCCAATCATTTGCTATTGTTTGTTCTCTACATTTTTCTTCTGATATGTAAGATTATTATGACCATTTTATAACTAGGGTAGTGGTATAGACATTCTGGGCTTGTTCTTTTGCATGTTGATCTGCGTATCCAATCTGATGTGAAACGAAACGGAATAAGCCATTCAGAATGAAGCACCTTGCGGCTACCATCGCCGCCATCACCACCACCAAGGGCGCAGACCGACAGGACAGACGAAGTGCTTGAGTAACGTTGTCAGGACTGCGTGCTCTGTACATATTCTTTGCAAACATCTTCGTGAACAGCTGAAAACTCTCTAAGTCCTGGTCTGGAACAGGGAGCTGAATGCAGCTAGGTCCTGCTTGTAGATACTGTGCTTAAGTGGTAGAATAACTGCACTTGTAGGGGATTTAAAATCCTCTTTTATTATATCAATATTATTTACAAATCACTTCCCAAATCGGGAGGGATACAGAAAGTAAAAGACCATACTTGGGTCTAAATGAACAAGCAGATAAATTTAAACTAAAGCTAAATAGAAATTTAATTAATCTTTGCACACAGAGCTTGTCAGGACTGAGTGTTCTGTGCATGTGCTTTGCAAACATTTTGAAGTAACTCCTTAACGTC
>KL868920.1:0-11376 GCA_000611955.2 Stegodyphus mimosarum | reverse complement strand
GGGGGCGCACGTGGAAGTTCATTGACAAGGGTCATGAAACTTTTTGAGTCTATCTAACCATTTTTGTCACTAATTTTAATCTATCTTTATTCTTTTATGAGTTATTAAACATCAAAATGGGTCCGGAACTTTATTAAACACCTTGCATAATGCTATCAGTGCAAAAGAAGTGATTATTGTTGAAGAAAATTTATTACTTAATAATATTTCGATGTTTCTTCTATCGGAACAACTTTTATGGACATTTATACTACTAATATGCTTTACATTAAATATGCATAATTATCTGTATTATGAATGCTCATATATTACATAAATCTTTTCCAAGTTTCTTACTTGAACATTGACAGAAAATCAGAACAGAATACTAAGAATAAAATTCAGTTTGCTACAACTTTGTTTCCTCTTAATTTCATTTGCAAAATTATAGTCTAATAAATCAGTTTCAATCTATGTTTAAATATTTAAGTTTCGTTACGATAAAACGAATACTACATGAAATCATCTAAACATTTTTCAAATTTTGTAATAATACGATAAATGCTCGATGTGTGTTACTTGTCCAAAAGAACTGCAACTCTGTTTTCATAAACTGCAATATTTCCCCTTTATTGGTCATCAAAGCAACTGTGGAGTACTCTTGTATTTCTTCTGAGGCTATTATAAATACACGCACATAAGCATTGCCTTTAATGTATCCCCAAAGTAAAAAATACTAGGCGTAACATCTGAAGACCATAGTGGCTATCTGAAAATTACTAAGATACGTTTCCCATGCAGACTAATCCAATGACGTAGGAACACATCATTCGCCAATGAAATGCATCTCTTCCAAGGAAATGTGTCAAGGAAAAGGACTCCTATCTTAAAAACACAATGTGAAATTTTCCGAACCACCCTTCACTTTAGAACGTAACCGCAACTATAACATACGAAAATACCCATCACATTATTATCGGAAAAAAAGAGGACATTTACCTTTTACTGAGAAATGGCGACGAAGAAGTTTAGTTTCAGTTAACTTCGGTTATGTTCCACGAAAACATGTTAATTTCTCTCGCCCCGTATCTGGATAATGCGATAATTTAGTACTTTTCTAAAATGAAGCGACTCTTCGTCACATGTAATCAACTGGCTTCAAAGACTGCGAAATCTCGAAATGCAATTCCTTCAGTTGCAATCACGATCGCAAAATTATTCAGATAGTTATCCACACAATACTAAGTTCTCAGTTAGCGTAAATTGTTAATTTTTAAAGGCTAACCGTTGGGAGGGGGAAATTTGACTATCGGGGCTTTTTGTTTTTACATACGCAACCAATGTTTTAGAATTATCCACACCATTCCAAAATATTTACGTGTTTTAATGGACTTTTATTGCCGTGCTTTCGAAATGCATATTGAATAAAAATGCACTGCATTTTTTGAAACAAAAAATGCTATTTTATAAAGGGAATCTACTATTGGATTAACTTTAACAAGAAAGTTTGCACATGGAAATTTAAAATTTTAAGATATTTTCTTTCGCAACGCAAGTATCAGGGAAACATACGATCAGTAACTTGGAAATTATAGGAGTTATAATTTAAAGCTTGATGAATCGCTTATAATAAATCTTTATTTTAGAAATCCATCTAAATTTACCGCATCACTCCCTCTACATGTGCTCTAGAGTATACCATTATTTAAAATCAATCTCTGTGTCGTGAGTGAGGATGATCTTGGACAGAAACCAGTTCCTTGGTTTGCTTTTATATTAATATTCTGTCTTAATTTACTGCAGTGTATCATACCGATATATAGCAATTTATAGATTATCGGTACACAGTGGCTTTTAGGGTAATTTTCGTTTTAATTATATGTTGAGAGTGTAAATAACTGACATAAATTTAGATGCACTTAAAAAATATATCTCCCGCTTTCTTAGCATTCCTTCGTGGCGTAATGGTCAGCACACTCGGCGGGTATTCCAGAGATCCAAGGTTCGAGTTCCGGCAAAGGCATTGCTCATTTTTCATGTCTCCTGCTTCGAAGTAACCTAATGACTCTACAGTGGCGCCCGAACTAAAGGTTGATGGATGACGATTCTGTACCACAAGAATTTAGCTACTGGGTCCTCTGATACCCAGTCGTCCTTTAAAAGGGGAAGTATATGCGGTATTTTCTTCTTCCTTTCGGCGTCCTTCGTTGTGTAACGGTTAGCACACTCGAAGCGTATTCGAAAGGTCCAGGTTCCAGTCCGGCGAGAGCATTGCTCATTTTTCATGTCTCCTGCTTCGAAATAACCTAATGCCCCTGCACACCTTAAATTTTAACAAATCAAATGATAATTTTTATGAATATGAAGTTAATAAGAGATGTTTTTCATGCTTCATATTATGCAATAGATACAAAACAACGGCATACAATATTAAGTGCATATCATATTTACGATCTCGGGTAAAACCGTTTAACAAATTTAACAGGCATTAGTAGGTATCTTATCAAACTATGTTTTTGTAATAGTTATAAATGCAAAGTTATGTATACCACAAATCGTTCAAACTAAATTTTGAAATTAACTCATTTCATCCAAAACAATTATTTTCAAATATTAGGTCATCTGATTTCGAAGAAGCATGAATTTATTCATTCTCTGGCATTATAAAATTTTATATTTCACCTGTACTTCACATTTTTTGTATAGTTCCTTTAGCTCTTAATTCTAGTTTGCTGTGTTCTTAAAATCGAATATAATGTAGAAGAAGTAAAATTATTATTCTATTTCTTCTATGCTTTCCTTAAGTTATATTTCCTCTCCTTTTCCCTTATCTATTTCTATTATTATATAGTTTCTAAAATTATTTGGAATAGTATCTATTGGAAGAATCATTTCTTGTTACTAACAAACTTAACATTATACTCTTTTATTCACATGGAGGTTACTCACCTAGTTCATTCCTTATTACCCCTTTCTATAGTTTCAGGAAAATCTCATAATGATAAGAATCGAAGCATAAAATAATTAATGCTGAACAATTATGTGTAAAATCATAATTTTAAGAAATGCTTTGCATCTTTACTGAACTGTCCTAGCTTTGCTTACAATATTTCTTCATTAGCATAAATACCGTCTCGTTCCTTCCTGGTCGAGGTATTTGTTTTCTAAATATATCCTTTCAGCAGCTTTCCTCCTTCTTCCTTACCTAACATTTAAAAATGCATTAAAATAATTTATCATTCATTCATTTAAATTAAAGAAAAAGATATTTACTCAATGTTATCTCGAAACGTATCGTTTAAATCATTTAATTATTTTTCAATGAAATATCTTTGCACATTAAATTTATTTATGGGAAACCATCTTACATGCAAAATGTGTTTTAGTTGTTAAGCACCTTCAGAAATGCAGGATTAGTTTAATATAGGAAAAAAAACGTTTTCTAAAGTGATGGTTTTTTGTTAAATAGAAATATTTCAAATAAATGAGACGTATAATGCAAAAAGCGTAATCTGTTTAATACAATTTTTAAAGAAAGGCACATTGAATTAAAAATACAACAGAACTAAGGAGAATCTCCAAAGAATTTGTAAAATTAGACAAAAGACAAACTTAACTGTGCATTGATTTTAAATGTACTGATTTCGAAGATGACTGAGGTCTCTCTTCTTCAGGAAAAAATAATAGTAATTAGATAAAAGCGAAACATTTTAACTGATATATATTTCTGCTTTTGAAAAGAGCAACCAAGTCATCCACTCTAGACATTGATAGAGTTTTATTTAAAATCTATGACAATATAAGATAGTTTCTTTATCAGCTTTCGAGAAGATGTTATTGTCTTTCATGTCGAAAGATTTATCATTTATTTTGTACATGATTTTAGGCCTTAATATGAAGGTTATGAAAGATACTTTTAGGATACTTTATGAGGACACGAAACTATGTATAGTTTTGTATGAAATATGCTTATCATAAAGAAAATGATAAAAAATAATTATGCAACTAAATCAGTTTCCTTTTCACTTTCAACTCAATTATCTGGGTAGTAAAACCATTCTTTTTTACATATAGGTAATATAACTAAACCAATGCCCGCACCGCAAAAAAAGAGTCATAACTTCTTACTTCATTATTTCCACTGGAACCTGTGTGAACTTAAATATGGAAATACAAACATTAGATACACAAGTATTTCCTCAGTACAAATCAAAATGTGCAGCATATTCTTTCAGATAAATGTTTCTGCATATTCTTTCAGAATCTCAAACGTGATGAATGCTCTTTTGAACCATGGCCTTCTTTATACGTTCTCACATTTTTTATTATGATTTTAAATATATGTTTAACCTTTTAAACCTTTTGTTGACTAAAAAAGTACCACTTTAAATTGCCTGTCGAAGATGTTCATCTTTTTCTGTTTTTGTTTTTTAAGCTGAAATATTTTTCTTTCCGTAAAACTCCTTATTGTAACCATATGTAATGCATATCAAGTCTTATGTGCATATTTACTTGGAAGTTAGGAATATAGACTGAATTTAATAGTGAACACATGGTAAACAGGTTTTCCGTTTCCATGGTTTTGCTAATTTCTTATTCCATTCAGGATGAAGACAATGCATTTACTTTTGTGTATTCAAACAATACAGTATTTGGTTTCTTGTTACGAACGAATGAACTTAAATTCTATTTCTCTGGAAAGAAAAGACTAGTTTTGTACAATAATATAGAGCAATTCATGAAAAGTCTGTAAATTTAAAAGCTAATTATGCTTGCTGATTCGGATTCTAGCCCATACATTTAACTTCACTTTCATGAAAAAAAAGGTTACATCATTTGCACTCTGGGTTCTCCGTATATTTCATCTACAACATATTCGCTAATTCTTTAATTACAACTTAACTAACAGCTAATTCTATGTTTAATTATACAAACGTTTTAACCCTTTTCTTCATCTTCTCTGTAACATGGACTCGCTTATGCCATGAGAAACGCGACGATTTAATCTGGAAATCCTTACCATCAAATAATTTCAGAAGATGAACTGCTAAACTTAGTGACATTATATATGTGCTGCCACATTCAAATTCTATTCATAGTTGCCTTTATTCGTGATTATATTCCGTGTCTGTTTTCCATTGCATGAACACTAGCTCTATTTATAGCTATTGCCAGTTTCACTACGCCGCACAGGCCGAGGTAATACTCTTGATTTACATATTGTTATTGGATCTCGTGTAATTTCGCTTTTCGATTTATAATTTTCTCATAGTATTGTTTAGTTTACGACGACATTCTGAATATGTATTCTAACTGCTTTAGAGAGATAAATTAGGAATTAGAACCCATCTTTTATCAAATAGTTAACTTAAACACTGCTTTCATGAAGACTTTAGAATATCATTATCTCAAACTTCTGTGATATCATTTTCGGTGCATTTTCATAGCACGTCTACGCATTTTGATTCGCACTGCATAACGTTACTGAATTAAGTTTACAAAATGTATTTTCTCTCATATGAAAATATAGTAATCCATATTCCTTAAAAAGCAGTTTTCTCTGATAGAATTTGGGATTAAAGTTTTAATTAAAGGAGAAAAATCTGTATTTCAGATAATTAAGTATTGTTCAGTATTTCAGAAGTAGACTTTTATGTTGCAAGTCTATTCCTCTCTTGCTGGTATTCATAGATTTGAAGTCATGAAAGACAACATCTATTCAATGTTCCATCTTCTATACTATTAAATACAATTAAAAATCTGTGCGCGTCTGTTTGTTTGTATGCGTTACTTTATTCTGCTGAAGACCGAGAAGTTGAGCTTCGAGAGAGGTACTTGTGGATTCCAAAAATTCGTGAGGAGCCATTTCGACCATTCTTATCTTCGTACGACTTTCATCGGCCAAAATATTAATTAAAAACTCTGAAAACGCTAATTTTTGCCCTACATTTTCCGAGTAGCAACAGTCTCGCACGCTGGAGAAAAAACTCTGCTGTATTTAGAAAAGTATTGACATTGCTCGCTTTCAAATGATAGAGTTTGTTAATGAAAAGTTTTAAGTTTTACAAAATAGGAAATAAATATAGCATTGCCAAACATTAAGCATATTATTAAAGCTTATATATATGTAAAAGGTTATATATTTTTATTCAGTTTCACTTAACATTTGTTTATTTATTAATTCCTGCAACAAAGAATGTTATCATCCTCATAATAATTTTACGAACAAATAACCATGAAAATATACTAATAACTGTTCCACTAAATTATGAGGTCGAGAAAAATATTTGGAAAATTCGGGATGAATTAATGGATTTTTATCTAGATTACATTCCAGTACCCACCCACATTATATTACTTCAGCTACCGGTAACTAGCTACTTGCTCCAAAAAACAGTGCTCTGCAAAAGGAGGTTAAGCAAAACATCCATCAACGTCTCCTGTGTAGCCTTATCAAAGCTTTATCTCCAGCTCGGATCGGATGGGCTAGTCAAAAAGCTCTTCCTCCTGATTGGAAAGCCGGATATTCCCTAGAGGCGAAATAAACGTGGATTAGAATTTTATAGAAGTCTTTGCCTCTTTCGATTTCCCGGGTACCAAGGAAATTAGATTTAGAAACTCGCTCCTTGTACTCTTCGAAGATGTGCGAATATGGAATATTGGTTGTTACGTTCTTAAATAAGTTTATAGGTACTTTCATTTGCAGTTATTACAACTATATGGAGAACTTTTATGAGCAAGAAGTGGACTTGATACTGCAGTAAGAGAAGACGCACGAGATCCAATAATTGAAAAGCATCTAGACCCGAATTTCAATTACTAATAAGACTATATCTGAAATGAAAGTTATGCATATTACGAAAAGCGCAAAATATGCAATGAGTCCCTTATTCTAGTACTTATGATGACGGTATGTTGTATCTCTAGACTGTGAAAATTCTATTACACGTAATACACACTGATGAGCTATATAAAAAGTATCATAGCTTCTAATACAGAGTTTTATGTATACAGCATTTCTCTACTTTTTTCTATAGTATGTAGCACAATTATAGAATATTACACGGTGATATTTTAAACCACATGTAAATAACGCTCCTATAAAGAAAATGAATATTCATAGAAATTTTACTTCTTAATGAAATCGAGAAAACGAAAGAAGGAAAAAAAAGTGGATTTGAGTAATAAAATATGGTATCTTCAAACTAATATTTCCTTGACGCTGAAATAACATTGAGGAATAGTTTGAAGCTATGTGTTATGTCAAACCAAAATTTAAAATTTGAGACACAAGATTAAGGTTCAAATGGGATCCATGAATGCTAAGATGCTAAAAATATGGTACAACTGTCTAATACTTCGTAGATCCGTCATGGAAACAAATACTGCTGAAATACGATGAGGCATGGACTACACGAGCTTCTACTGCAGTGCTCCTGTAATCATTGCCCTGTTACGATAGGCCCAATCCTACAGCATTAAAGGCTTGTTATGGACAGGTGTCCTTCGTCAGAAAGGATTTCCTAGATGTGTGCGCTAGACGTTCCAGCTAAATAGGTCCCATGCTATTATAGATTCCTAACGCCCCAGTACAATTCTCTTTTCATATGTGGGCTGACCATGGAGCTTCATGGCACACAATAGTCTTCCATCAGCCCAACGCAATTGGAAACGCGACTCGTCAGACTATGCTACTTGTTCCTAATCATCAAATACCCTGTGGCGGTGTTGCCGTGCTCAAACAACATATATGTCTCTGTGTCGTACTCACGCGAAACGATGATCGGCTGACGATAAGAGTCTTGTTTATTTAGCGCCTTTTTACGGCAATATCGGTGAAATTAAGCTGGAGAGTTTTGAAGGAGTTCATGTGCTCGCGGTAAATGTGTTTCAATCATTGTCCGTCAAAGTGCGCCAATTCTGACACTTCACTGAAGCTCGCATAAATCATTATTAATTTTCATTCTCTCATTGTAAACAGGAGTGTTTATCAATTGATATAGACATTGGCAGATAAAACAGACTATGTGCATAGGTGATGTTGCTTTGTATTTTGCATAGGCTTCTCTGTACCAGTTTTGCGTACTTGAATGTATTATATACGGTCATACATATCTATATTATCGTGCATAATTTGTTGTGTACTACCCATTGTATTGTAGACTTTTATTTAATTTACCTAACAGTTATTTTATGTTTAGACAGCTTTTTTATCACTCTTGCTTTCAATTCACACTTTCTTACCAGAATGTACTGACTAACGCATATATTGAAATGAGGTAGAAATAAGTTAGCATTTAAGAGAAGGTTTTGTAAGGTGAAATCATAGCGTGTTCCTTCTGCCTAAAGGCCACGTTGCTGTCTCTGATTTTCTAGTTATTAGATTTTTTGTTACGTTGAACTATTCTTGCTATTAGGCTTGTTTACGCCGACATTTTGAGTAAGAGCCAGCTTGCGTGAAGTTAACATGTGAAGGCGCTAGGCTAAATTTGATTTAATTTAATTTTTAATTACTCATTACCGTTTGATGAAAGGCCAAGCGGTGGATGAAGATAAATTAAATATCACCCATTTCTTTCACTAATAATGGCAATAAGATTAACCTCAAAGTACAACTGGGCTTACGCCAGGGTTCATGTGTTTGAGGCACAATACCTCTCAAATAAAGCTTGTCATTGGGAATTATGTCTGTTAAAAACGTCGTTGACGAAAACTGAGTAAAGTGTCCAAAAGATTATTCTCAAAAAGTTCCTCAGTATGCAAAAACACATGATTGAATTACAAACATTCATATAAGGGAAAAAGGACATACTAATATTGCTGTTCTTAAATAATATATTTATTACAAAGAGTTCTAGAAAGTTTTACATTATATAAATTGTAATCAAATGCATTTATATATTCATTGTCAATTAAATGAGGTTTTTCATGAAATTCTTTAGGCAATTTGTAATAAATGCTTCGGATCTTAACCATGTTCGACTCCTCGTGGATTTTATTGCTACATACATACCATGGGGCGTTACAAATTTGACGCAGAACAAAATTTTGGGAGTCTGTAGCTGCTTCCGGTTTATACGCCCAGGCAGGGCAGGCATAATATAACACGAGGCGCGAAATGGCTTTGTAAAGGAGTAGTTAGTTGTCTACAGAAAGAATTCTATTTCGAAGAATTAGCGGGAAGAGTCTATCTCTCTTCGCTGTCGAAATTTCTAAAGAATAGGTGTATTATGTGATAACCAAGTGAGAATATTAGCAAGGGCCACCCCGAGTTAAGAGACTGAATAAGGTTGTCTTGGATTTACTAAGAATGACAATTAAACAAAGGCTTCACATAGTATCTCGTGCATCTCTTGATTTCAAAGAGCATTAAAATTTTTGGACAGTTATTATAACAAGTGCCGAGTTAAATATTCGTAGCGCATTGCATTTTACATCTTTCCTAAATTGCTAATTAATAATACTAATGGAGATAACGAAGCTGCGAAACATAATAGTGAAGTTATTTAGCATACAGCTAAACATTTTGAGACGGAAAAACTGCAAAATTGATCGAATATATATGAATGTATAGGGTGGGCATGCTCATACGCACGTCACGCACTTTTTAAAAGGTTTATAATTAAAAAATAATAAAAGATTCGCATGATACCAACATATATAAGATGGAAATGTTAAATATTATCTCTAAAAGTTATACTTAAAGGATATAAATGTCATGCTTTAATGTAAAACAACCGTGTAATATAAACCTAAATGTAAATCTAGAAAAAACACTTTTATTAAAGAAGTAAATTATCTTTACAGGTTTTTTAGCGTTACACTGCGCATACATTTCAAGTACAATTTCCAAAAATATGTTTTAAGGGGAATACTACGTACTGTATTCGGTTCAATTCTTTATGTCCTTTCATTTTAAATAATTATTTCTTAAAAACGATAGAAATTACTTTAATAACTATTTGAAATTTAAAGCATCTTACTCTGAGTTACGAGAATAGTTAATTATAAATGAAAATTCCAGTTCGACTCTGAGAAACAAAATCCCGAATACCATTAATCATATAATTAACATACTTAATTAGAATCTGACAAAATTAAAAAAGAATTTAAGTGGTATAATTAGCTATCCATTACATTACATGGCAGCTTTAATGGCTTGTTAAGTATAATGAAAGCTGTAATGTAATGAGCAACCAATTACATAGAAAAGAATATCAGCGATGCGGGGACATTATTGACACATTTCAGGCGACATGACCTTGTCCGAATAAGCTGGTACCATTGGAAGGCGGATAATGTACAGAGGCATTTTTTCTCTTCCGGAGATGCCCATGAAAATGGTTATCGATGAGTAAGGTGGTGAGCCATTTGTTATTGATTCTTCCAAGCTATTCCTTTCTGAATGAAGATCACTCGGCTTTTTGCGGTTTTCCTGTCTGCGAGGCACCTCGAGACTTGAACAACATTTTATGCACGGATTTATACCCTTATTATGAATATTTGAGTTAATTATACGACGTAAAGGATTTCTTACCCTTATATCAAAAAAGGAATTGTCGAAACCTGATGCTTTAATTTTACACGACAGCAAGTAGGAATGGAGAAAATGTTTTTAAAAGAATAAAAGAGGTAACGAAAACATGGATAGCGAAAACAACTTGAAAAGTGAATAAAAATTGTATGACTTTTGTGAACATTGCAGAGATCGCGCACGTTTTTTAGCAAGTCAAAGATAAAATCAAACTTGATTGACTGGCTTAATTTTATCAATCTTATTTACTTGATTCATTTCAGAAATATCATTCCAGAATTCGTACTATACATCAAAAGCATTTTCTTTATGGTTATTCTGGCTAGTGAGATAGCTTAAAGTATTAAATGATGATAATGCATCTATTATTAAATTATAATATACCTTACATTTTAAAAATAATGTTACTTGATTTATGTTGATAAAATTTGTCCACTTAATGGACTCCTCTTTGTTTCAAAGCATTTCTATGTATTTTATGTAGTATTTCAGTTTCATGCATTTAATAGGCCGTCTGTTAATTTACGCAGTATTGCAAATACTTTTAGCGAATATCATAATCGAATCAGAGTAAAAGATAAATCTTTCAGTTGTCTGCGGATCTTTAAGCGTGATATATGTAACTGCTGATATATATCTCAGTTTTGATCATATAAAAGTAATTAATAGCATAGGTTAAAGCATATAGTCAGCATCGCTAACCACTATCCCCCAACCGGCATAGTGGTTAGCGACGCTGACTGCTGTACTAGATGACCCGGATTCGAATCCCGCAGAATGGATGGACGTGTAGTGTCTATGCGGCATTAAGGCACTCTAAATATGCTGGGAGCCTAAGTCCTTTCGAGAAGTTGGTAGTAAGG
>KL868919.1:0-11358 GCA_000611955.2 Stegodyphus mimosarum | reverse complement strand
ATCTCTGAACTAATTTGATATCTATTGTCCATCTTCGTGTTGCATTTCTGAAATAAATTTGTGCAGTCTCTGAAGTAATTTGGTATCTCTTGTCCTTCTTCGTGTTGCATTTTGGATTCCAACAGTGTATAAAATGCTAATAATCTAGAATCCTATAAAGTGTTTCGCAGTTCTACCTGGGTCGTATCTATTGATAATCTTTACTGATAAACCACATTAAACTTTAAAACAGCTCTTTTGGGAGACAGTTAAAATCTGAATCCTTGCAGATTTTTTTAAATCGAAGTTAAATTTAGCAACCCTGCTGTTCCCCTCCCTAAAACCCCAATTGGACATCAAATCTAAACAAAACATACCTTAGGATGTCTTCTGCTACTAAACATTTATCTTTATCTGACAGGGAAAAAAAGTATATCTTTTATTTTGTTTCGTTTGGCATTACCGCTGTGAGTTATTGTTAGGCGATTCTTCGAGTTCTTTTTGTATTATGCTCGTCTTCCGAAATGAAAGATTTTTCGGCCATTTTCGAGGTCAATGTCATTCGCATGAATCGAACGCGTAAAGATCGTTAATGTAGTCGGCAAAAAGACGTACTCATAAATCCAGTTCTCAAATTTCAGTACCTTTGTGTCTGTAATTGCTGCATTGCTGTTAACGTTTCCGATTAAATGTACTTCCGCCTCGCATTAGAATGCATACAGTAGCTGCTGTTAATTTAAATTGCGTTCTCTAGGAAACAGTTATTCTCAAACTAGGAAGCGGTTTGAAAAATTTATGTAAACGTTAAGAGAGAAGAGGCGCAATAAATAAATTGCCAATTGCTTTTATACACGTGAGATATAAAAAGGTTTGTTTATAGCTGGCGGAAGAAATTAAAAATCGTTACCCAGTACTTTCTAATCCAAGTTAAACATAGAAATAAATTTTGTTGTTACCTTCTTAACATCAAAACTGCTATTAGTCTCGAAACTCACATTTGGTCCGAATCAGATTTCAGGTTGTTGCCACCAAACGTTATCGCCATGTGTTATTTAAAGACATCGAATAATGAAGAATCTGTATTGTTACGTATGTATATTCCTCGCAGTGCAGAAAAACCACGCCACCTACAGTTGCAGAATTTCGAATCCGCGAAGTCCTCCACAGAACACGAGCACCTCGAAGAATTAATTTTCAAATTCGAATTTGATTTTGATTTATTTCGCATTTTGTACAAGTTTAACGAATTTCTGTTTATAACAGAGGCGATAAGAAAGCAAGAAATGGTATTTATTGTTCGAAATAAACAATTTTAACTCCGGCGAGCCAGATTACTGCCATTCGCCAAAATGTGAGAAAATTAACTTTCACTTTTAATGCACAAATCTGGCTATTCGGAAGAAATGTATTGCCACTGTCTAAATAGAATACTTATTATTTCCACGCACATTCCTAAATAGAATTTATACTCCTATAATTCTATTTAGGAGTATAAATTTTCATTTATATTCCTAAATAGAATACTTATTATTTATTTTGTGTGTTGCCATTCTGTAAAGCGTAAGATATTTAATTTTTTAGCCCAAAGGGCGTTAGCCCATAAGGGCTATTAATTTCGTTTTCGCAGGTCACTATAAATTTCGGTTCTCTTTTCAGATTGTTGCCACCAAATATTATCGCTTTGTGTTATATTTAACGAAATTAAATAATGAAAAATCTGCATAAATGTATGGGTGTTTCTCGTATTGTGATAAAACAACGGCACCTAAAGCCATCCAATTTTGAATAACGTAATCCTCCGCCGAACACGGGCATCTGGAAGCCCAAATTTGGAATTTGTTTTACTATCGATTTCATATTTTGTCAGACGTTAAAGAAATTTTGATTAACAAACTCAACGATTTCGAAGCGAACAATGGCAACACTGTAAGAAAAAAAATTTTTTCTTCTCTCCACCGCGCGAGACTGTGTATCAGAAATTCTAAGGTTCATTTTAAAATTAATTGAATTTTATGGTTCAATCGCGAAGAATATGATATTTAATACATAAAGGTAACACACGAAACGTTAAATAATGTCCCTTTGTGCGTAATGTAAGATCTGAAAACTTTCAGATTTTACATTACGCACAAAGAGACTTTTATTTTTTTTATTTTTATTTAATTAATATTAATAAAATTTGTAGAGTTTTTTAATTTTTTATTTAATTAATCTTTCTGTTACTGAGCAGGAAACAAAGGGAATGAAAAGCAATAAATACAGTTCTTAAGCAGAAAAAAAAATTCTACCTTTTTAATCCGATTGATTTAAAAAAATGCATTTAAATCATAAGATGTCTAATCAAAAATATTAAATATGTTTTTTATTAATTGGCACTAGCTGGTATCATTAAAATCATTACATTCCGTTTCTTTTTTATGATAACATCTTTAGGCAGCTGGCGGCTCGAACGGCTGGTTTTAGAAGAAAGAATGTAGCGAATGAAATAAAGTATATAACAATCCTTAACACTCTATCGGAAATTCTAAAGATATGCTGTTTTGAAATATTTTGTGATTTTGCTCTTGAATTCTATGTTACATAACTTTGAAGAAAACGACACTTAAAAATGAAGTTAAAATAACCAAACGAACGTGTGATTCCAAGAGCAGATTGATAACTTGCGATGCTCAGAAAGAGCTTAAAAATCTTAAGAAATTCTTTAGCACAATGTTAAAATCTGAATATTTTCAGTTTTTAAAATCAGATGAAAAAAAGTAAAAATACAATATTCTTAAGAACTGTTTGTTTATTCGTAACAGATATTCAGTTTCAAAGACAAATATCATACATTTTGTCGAATGGCAACAGACCCAAATGAAAAGTGAAACAATGCAACGGAGAGTTGGACAGTCCACTCCGGAACTGATTCAAAGAACCGTTTCATGTTACTGAGCGAATGAATTATTGATTCCAGAAAGCGGAGTGACAATTCTTTTATAGATTACGCAGAGCTTTTGCTGGAATTGTGCCAGGAACAGAAATGAGCTACTCTTTCACGAACTGATTCACTTTATTGAGCAAGGCGAACATTTGACTGTACACTGGTGAAAAAACAGCAGTGTTGTTGTAGGAAGCGCGCCAGGATAGTTTAATTCCCATTTTAGGGAAGAAGAGAATATTTACACTCCTTTGTTAAAACTGAATTTCAATTTTATTATTTCCCAACTTTTTGAAAAAAAATTTTTTTTGGGTATTTTTTTGCTAGTTCGGTGTAAAATGGAATGTTAGGTAATTTCCGAACTAAAATTGAATGAAATCAATTCAGGGCGTTAGCGTTTAATTGAGTCGATTTTTCCCATCCCACGACTCCCTCAATTCTTTCCGTCTTCCCTTCATCCTCGCCGACCGCTTTTGATTCACCCCTCTTTTCCGATCTTTCTCATCTAGGTTATTATTAGAGAGCAATGAGTGATAAAATAGAATTTCTGTGAGCGAACGGTTCTATTGGATTCCAAAAAGGAGCAGTTTTACCCAGCTGTGATACACGCGATGACGTTTAAAGCGAACAACGCAAAGACGTGTTTCAAGACTAAAAACCTTTTGAGTTGAAATGTTTTGCCACAAAGCGGGCAAAACAACTGATTTTTTTCAAACGAATTGTAACTTGGAGATTAAACTTAGTTTTTGGATATGATCTTAAGACAAGACGGCTATTATCAGCATAGTTTGCAGAAAATGTTCTACAGCCATAGAAACTTTGGTTTCAGAAATATCATGTTTTCTTGGCTAGAAAGGGATAATTCCCAAAGACATTCATCTTGATGGTGAATACCATATTGGATAAGTTTCTGAAAAGAATTCAGCACGTATGAAGTGAAACATTTCGGACGAATCACTACTTTCTGCTCTATGGAAATGCGCCCCCACACAATTCCCTTCTCGTTAAGCGTCACAGTCTAGCCAAAAAAATGTTACTGAGTCACAAGTCTCACTCACCTCTTTTAGCAGATTTGGCACCTGCATAATACTTTCTTTTCCATAAAATGCAATCTCACTTCGTATAGCAATATTTCAATAGCGATTCAGAAAAATCCTAACCACAGATCACAGACTTAAACAGTATCCCAACGAACGAATTCTACGAAGAAATTAAACAGCTATAAAAATGTGACAAGCATTTTTGGGTGTATATCCACCCATTCGTTGCGTATGTAATTAAGATTTGGAGTGCATCATTAGCGTAGCGTCTTACCAATGCAGTTGTCTTTTCTTATGTCCCGAAAACCCTTCTGTTCTTAAACTAGCATCTCAGAATAAAATTTTTATTAGAAATGGAAGTCACAGGTAACGGTCAAGAGCACTGATCAAAAGTAACACCGACGATCATATTTCATCGGATTCTATTAGCGCAGCAAATTTGAATTCGTTATTAAAATAAGATTAAACTGAGGACGTCCATGATTTGACAATCACTGGCGCACAAAATACAAGAGTAATACTTGCCAAGTTGCATGGATGATATATTTTTAGATTATAACAAAGCACACTAAGGCCAACTATCGAAAACGAGCAACTCAGGTGGTACAGTGTTTAGTGAGGCTGACTGCCGTATCGATGGATCCGAATTCGAATCCCAGAGAAGGCATGGATGTTTGCAAACGAATAGGATGTATATGACAAGAGGGCACTCAAAACGCAGGGCGGTTCGAAAGTTCTATCGGGAGAGTAGTGGTAGAGGAAGAATGGTGGGAGACACTCAGACTCTCCTCTGGCTAATTTGGCGAAAGTGTTTGGTTGCTGAGGTGGGATTATACCTGTGCGACCCACAAGAAATTTGTGGTATTCCGCCCAACTTTAGCCACATTCAAGGAAAGCAATGCGTGCATGGAAGACTTTCTAAGGGAAAATGCCTCATATTCACGTTATACATGCGGTAAAACACGAAACCATCGATACACTTGTAGAGACATTAGGTTATTTAGAAGCAGGAGAGGTGAAAAATGAGCAAGGCTCTCGCCGGGACTCGAACCACGGACCTCTCGAACACGCATCGAGCGTGCTGACCACTACACCACGAAGGCTTGCAAAGAAGGCGGGAGAAATACCTTATAGACTTAGTCCGAGATTTGAACTCATGTTCAGCGGTCTTATCGGCACGGCTGTTGGTGGACCTACACATAGGTAGCAGGCATATTGTTACATAGTGAAACGCTCCAGAATTTTTGGAGAGACTTGCTAAAGACAGTTTTTAAGTCAACCCCTCTTTTAGGAGGTATTTTTATCTTCTGGCTAGCTGGGGCGAAAAATCATAAAAGCTTTTAACCCTCTCTCTCCCCCGATGAATACACCCGTATGTAGCAAAACGTGACAGTTGCCAAACCCTTTTCCTCACTTCCTAACTGCAATCGCAGGTCCATTAGCACGCTTACAATCACGGTCTTTGGGAACCAACTGCCGTTTAGCATAGTAATAATGGCTTCGTGAGAATGTCCGTTCATCTGGACATTCAACCCTCGTCGACCATATAGATGAAGACATGATGGCAGACGAGAGGACGTAAAGAGGAAAGGGAGAATCGGGATTGTCATCGAATGCGTTAGTTTTCGAAGTTCACTTTTGTGGGTTGTCGCACTGTTTTGTCGTCTCACGCTACGGTTAGCGGTTTTTGCGTGACGGAATCCATTGGAAATTTTATTGTTTGGTGAGATTAGAGGAATTTGCATGGACCTTTGAGAGTGCAGCTATAGAAAGAATCGTTAACGGTTAGCGCAAGCACGCCGAATAGTAATTATGATTTTCTTTTATGGCATTAGTATGCATGTATGGTTAAGTTCCTGTTGTCAAAACAAACGATTTGAGAAACATCAAAATACCATCACGTTCATCCATTATTTTTCTGTCAAATATAATGCCGAACATTCTTATAATTTCGGTTTTTTAAAAAATGCTTCCATTTTCTTAAACGTGTAAGAAGAAAATTGATTAGGATAATTTATTTGTGCAGATAATGCATTTTCACAGTTTAAAAAAAGGGAGGGCTTCTTTTGAGTAATCACATGTTTTCAAATATTACTGTATTTCCTCACGTGTTTACAATCTAGCTTTTTAGCAGCGGATTCTGAAATTAAATATATATATATATATATATGTATATATTCGCGTCATTTTCCCCTTCTTTAATGCGTTTGTAGAACGAGTTTCAATAAATATTTAAACAGATTCGTCCAAGTAGTCATTGTTTTCGTCTTTTTAACAAAGATAAACCCACGGAAACTATCTGTGAAGATCACGTTGAAACTTTGCTTTCTAACTATTGATCTTTATGCCAGCATGATACAAAAAACGACCTACCACCGCGATGGAAACATCAACTGACATTCGCTCAACAATTTCACCGAGTCGGCTGCAAACTCACTTTCTCTAATTATGTACGGATGATTTGAGACTCCAGAAGCAGCAGAGGCAACAGTAAGATTCCAGTTACAGAAAAGCAGAAATGGCGATATCTTATTCAATATTACTGTGTATTCTTATTGGAATAAAGGTTTCTTTTAAGGGAATAATATCGTGATAGTTACCTGTAGCTTTCCACGACAACTTCCCATTTGTTATGCTCGTACCTTAACTGCCTCCTTCGAAAATTAAATTATAAGGTACTTGCTCCCTTTTTTCTGCATGCCTTCGTGGTGTAACGGTTAGCATACTCACAGCGTATTGGAGAGATTCAGGTTCGAGTCCTTGTTCGGGCGACACTGTAGAGTCATTAGAATTTTTGAAGCAGGAAACTTGAAAAACGAGCAATGTCCTCACCGGGACTCGAACCTGAACCTCTCGAATACGGGAAATACCTCATAAAATTATTCACATAATTTCTCCCTCTCGATTTTCGGATGATAAAAATAAGGGGGGGGGGAATTATATGAGGAAATAACGGTAAGTTATTTATTCAAATTTAACTAGAAATTTTTGGCGAGTTTCTCTTTGATATTAAATTGCATTATTCGGTAAAAAATAAAAAAAAAATTCCTGTATTTGCTTTTTTGATGTTACATTCTTGAGTAATTACGCATTACGCAGTGACGAATTATGCATTACGCAGTTACGTATATTACGCAGTTACAATTCCTTCTTTTGATGTCAGAAAAGTTTTCAGCAAAGAATTTACAAAACGTTTGGTCTCTTACTGTCACCTTGTGGTACTATACACATTAATTATCTCATACATATACATACAATAAATAATGCATTTAAAAAAATCCATATTTAATACTTTATACAGTTAAAATGAAAAAAATAACTGCATATAGCCAACTGAAATATTAAAATGATTAAACATAATTAAAAGAACTCCAAATAAGTTGAAATCACAGAAATATATTATAATTAACTGACCCCAATTTAGATAATTAACATAAAAATTAATACGTGATAACAAATATAATCCCGAAAGTAATTATTAAACATGCCAAAAATATAAACATGAAATCTGATGAAAACTTATAAATATTTCTGAACTTCAGACAATACAGTCAAAGATTGCCAACATGGCTGCCGAAAGAAGTTCTTTGCCAGTACGTGGGTTTGTCGATTTCTTGTCATATCACATATGCGTAGAAAGGTGCTGAGAGTGGATGAATTGCCCCTATAAAATACGCTTCAGGGACATACAAAATATTTCTCCTTTGTCTGAAGGAGCCACCATTTGCTTCAGAGAACCTTTACATCTTCTCCTAGAAGTTCTTTAGTTGAGATTCTCTTTTTTAATTTCGTGGTGGCGTTACGTTTCGTGGAACCCTTAAGTGATCTTCATGGAACCCCGGGGCTAGGCACAGTACAGTTTAAGAAACACAGCTCTAGTGCCATAATCCGCAAGATAATGTTTTCTTGAAACGTGATTCCATTTCACCTCAAAACTCGACTGGATAAGAAATTTCGATTGGCACTCGAAAGCAAGGCATCTCCGTGATTCGGAGAAAAGTCCGATATAATGTGACAGTAGAATATGACAGTGCAAAATAATTACTAGGAGGAACATTGAAATATTTCATCACTAATTTCCTTTTAATAATACAGCACATAATTCCAGTCTTGGTAAAGACTGCACTTTCACTGGTGCAGCTCTTGTTTCCGCCCATATCAATGACACTTTAATTTCTTCTTCAGGAATAAAATTATCATAAATAATTGCACAATACGCCTTCTCAGACGAATCACAAAAGACACGTAACTGTATCTTATGATAATTAGGAACTAAAAAAAAGCCATTCTAAGAATTTTTAATTTACGCTATCATGGCGAATAAGTCGCCATGAAAGCGAATCCATATCATCGATCGTTGTGGGTTAAGAGGCTCATTCCAATCTAACTTGTCAGTCCACGAGTCATAAAGAAATATTTTTGCAGAAATAACAACTGGGGTTAACCAGCCTAAGGGACCAAAGAGTGTCGCAACTTCTGACAGCACATTTCTTTTCGTGACAATAAAAATTACAGTAAGTAGTATGTTAAAGTCAAATGCGTCACTGTAGGGATACCAGTTTATTCCCAATGTCTTTCATGGTTTTTCCTTGAAAATGTCAAATTGTTAAATTCAGTCGCATTTTCTCCGAGTTCTTGTGGCAGTTCTTCTAATACATGAGATATGTTAGAGACCATTTCCGCAGTATGAAGCTGCCTCTAAGCATAAGATTATCTATATCATGTATTAAGTTTTTAGAAGCAATTCTTGATGCAAAGCCTGTTAAAAGATCATCAACATAAAAATCAGACTTAACAACTCCAGAAAATTCTTTAGTCTCTCTAAAGCTAATTGGACACGAGAACGAGTTGATAAGATTTGGTGCAGAGGAAGTATTATATATTCCCATTAGGGCCGATACTCTTGAATTAATTCATGCGCATGATTTCTCCAAAGAATGCGCTGGAAATTTATGTCTTTTTTCATGCATACAAATTTGTCTATACAGGTTTTCTATATCTGAGCAGATACCAACAGCGTATGTTCTAAATCGGACGCGAAGATCCAATAATTCTGGTTGAATTTTAGAACCTACGTGCAGCAAGTCCTTCAGTCAATATCCGTTGAATGTTTTTGCTGATGCAATCAAATACAACAATTAATTTAGTGCTAGTGCTTGATGGTTTAAATACTGGATGGCGAGGTTGTAGAGACATTAGGTTTTTTTCGATATCAGGAAGCTGAAAAATATGCAATGCCCACGCTAGGACTCGAACCTGGACCCCTCGAATACTGGTTGAGAGTGCTAACCATTACACCATGAACGCATGCTGGAAGGAGGGAGAAAACACCTTAGATACTTCCCTTTTAAAAGGAGATTGGGGATTAGAGGACCCAGTTTCCAAATCCTGGTGGTGAAGAATCATCTACCACCACCTTTTAGTTTGGGCGCCACTGGAGAGTTATTAGGTTATTTTGACGCTAGAGACGTGAAAAATGAGCAGTGCCCTCGCCAGGACTCTAACTTGGACCTCTCAAATACGCGCCGAGTGTGCTAACCTTTGCACCACGAAGTCATACGGGAAGGAGGGAGAAAATACCTTGGTAAGTAATGCCAGAGGGAATTTCTTTAAGTAAGAGGGGTATACCTTGGTAAGTAATAAACCACTGGAAGGGCAGGTTCAAAATCAGATTTGATTTCTATGTGTTGCAAATGCAAGTATTCATTAAAAAATTTCTTATGTAATTTATATAGTTCAGGTGTGTTGACCAGTCTATTTTCTAAAAGAAAAAACTTTTTCAACGCTCATTCTCTTGAATCCTCTAATTCTCATAGCGATGATTTGAATGGTAATCTTACTACATATCTGTCTGCACTGAGTCTGTTATAAGAGTTTTTAAAATGTTCCTAATTCTTTATTTCGAATTTCGAGAGAACAGTTTCTTCCGGGACAGTTTCAAGAATTCAGAATTTCTTAACTAATTTTTCAGTATTTAATTGTACATTATTTAACGATATGCAAGAATTCATGTAAGAATTAAATAATGCTGTTTCTGAAATGATTCAACCTAATTTCGAACGGAACAGCTGTTGGAAATTCTTGGTTTCGTTTAATTGGTTCACCTTAAAAAAGTGACATCAAAACATTGAATCATAGAAGAATATCTATTGAAGCAGATTCATAAAATTTAGAAACTGTCAAAACTAGATCATTGAAAGAGTTCAGATTATTTGATGGTAATGACAGGTGCAGAAAGTTTCTATAAACCTTATGTATAACAAAAACAGAAGTTGTAAAGGAAGGTGCAGGGAAGTGATGCAAGGAAAGAATGCAGAAATGCAGGGAAGTGATCTCCAGATATCCATTTGTTTGAGATGCGGCTGATCCTAGGCAAGATATCTGGATCCCTGCTTTTCTTCTATCCAGACGATACCAAACCACAAGATGGGTCCAGATGAGTGAGAAAAAGGATAAGTACAAATGACGGTATTATTGTGCCTGCACAACGTGCTTGCATACAATATTATACATAGACAATAAAACACAATAAAAACACACAATAAATATAATATAAAAAACAACCGAATTGTTTTTTATATATTTATTGCATGTTTTTTAACGATGGCCCCAGGTTCGAATCGTAAACATGGATGGATGTTCGTAAATGGCAGGCGAGGTAGGTACATGGCGAGCTGAAAGTCCTCTCGAGGGATTGGTGGTAGGAAAAGAAGCCGGGAGACTCTCGAACCGTCCCTCGGATATTCTCATTCAAAATCGCGCAGAACTGCTCAGTCAGTGCAGAGGGACTATACCTGTATGGACCAGTGGTTAATTTGTGGTGTCCCACCCGCTTCTACTGGTACCTGTCTGCACTATCAACTTAGCATATTAAAAAGGTCAACCGGATCCGAAGGACCGCAAGCGGCCGAGTGGTAAAATCGCTAAACACTGGTAATTCCGACCTGGGTTTGATTCCAGGCGAACTGGCGGGCTGCAAGGGTGTTTTCATAGTTTTCGCCACGTGAAACATATATACGAGCCATTTCCCTTAAAAAGCCCTCCATAAAGACACCCCATCTTCTTAGAAAAATAGCTTTAGTGTGCTTGGTCATAGTTAGCTAAACCGAAAACTATCCGTATCCGAAAACATCCGGAATCGCAGAAGTCCCGATGAATTTTTTAAATTCTAATCTCTTCTAATCTTCTAATTTTCCTAAATTCTAATCTCTTACTAGCTCTTCTATTATATTCCAAAATCTACAGTTAAGTAGATTACAGACTCAGGGGTTTTGCCTTCACGTCACTCCACGTACGGAAGCTTAATGACAGTAATTAAAATACTTCGAAAGCTGAATATTAAGTATGTAAGGTTTCAGTTTAAACTAACAAAGTTTTATTTTAATTTGTCTTTTTCTATCTGTTCTTATTTCAACTTCC
>KL868918.1:0-11282 GCA_000611955.2 Stegodyphus mimosarum | reverse complement strand
CTAAAGTTATGCTCATTTTAAAATTATTTTGCGATATTGCTCTTGAACTGAATTTTATGGTTTCAGCGCGAGGAACATGACATTTAATAAATAAAGCTAGGACACAAAATATTAAAAGAACGCCCCGTTGGACATAATTTAAAATCTGAAACTTTTCCGATTTTCTTTCTTTTAAAAAATATTTTTGCTTCTTATGCACATCTGTTTGTATATTTCTATAGTATTTATGTTGCTTGGAACTTGAAATTATCTTCAATTTTAATGATCCATTCTGTAATAATAAAACCGTTTACTTTTTTGTTATAGTAAAACAACAACAGTTAAAGATGTATTTTACTAAAAATAAATTCAAATGTTTTTAGAAAATGATTTCTTAAGTAATGTGAATTAAATGATAAAAGGAGAACAGTTCTTAATGCATAGTTTTAATTAATTCCACAAATCAATGTTGAAAAAACATCCTGGATCTTATTTTCAATTTTTTATTGGTTAATATTGAATGCATTTTCAGTACCGTATGTCTAAGCAGGGATTTTCTTAAGCTTTTCACATCAATTTGCAAGCATGTTTGTTTGCCTCTGTATCTTTTAATTTATTAATCCTGTGCATGGTTTTAAAAGGATTACTCAACCTATTCTTTTAATCCTTTTAGTGTGAAATGAAGAACGTTATCTGTTGCTGGATTTTTCATAGACAAGCTTTATATCTCTGAAGTACTCTTCTGGCATCAAATATCTTAACAATTTTAAGCTACTTATTAATTTCATCAGCTCAATGAACATTCGTTTAATGCATGAAAAAGTTGTCAGAAATAATTTGATCAATATTAGTAAATACCAGTTTCATTCAAAAAATAGATGCATGTAATTAAGCGTTAGTTAAATGTCAGTTAATGTTTTACGAATAGAAATTATATTGCAAAAATCCATACTTATCATATAGAGATATTGTAAATTAAATCTATATTTAAATCATATCAGTTAAATGCGTTGAAAAATTGAAGTAAAGATTTAAATTATTAAGAAATACGTTTAATTCTTTTAAATCATAAAATGTGCTAATACCTATGACATGAATTACAGATCGATTGATCGAATGATAACACTTGGAAATGGCTCTTTGAAAAACCACATGAAAAATTAAATAGAAGATACTATGTTTTGCTTTAGCAAAACTTACTAAGTTGCATGGTTGATAAATGAATGCTAGCGTAAGGTAAAGCAACATAACAAACCAAAATTTCGAGAAGATTATCCTAAATACACTTTTAATGTTAAAAGGAAGCATAACTTAATAACTATATATAATAATAAAGCCCTTAGATAATAATAATAATAAAACACTTTTACGAAGATTTATCTGAAACGAATTATTTTGTATCGACGTCACGTACGGCATTATATAGAAATATATTTCATTGATTACAATAATACTGCAAGTATTTTTATACATTCTCTCTTTGATATTTTATCAATTGTATTAGTTAATCATATTTCTGAAATTAAAATAAAGAAATAAAGATGTAAATGACTGAGACTATCGTTTATTACTTTTTAACTGCGCCGACCAACCGGGATAGTGGCGAGTGACTCTGACTGCCATACCGAAGGGCCCGGATTCGAATCCCGGAGAAGACAATGATGTTTGTAAATGTATATTATCTGCGCGTGGCTTTGTAATATATATTATCTTATATATACTATATATTATATATTATATATGTGCTTTATTATGTATATTATCTTGCGGCATGTAGGCACAATAAATATTCGGCGAGCCGAAAGACCTTTCGAGAGGCTGTGGTAGGAAGAAAGCGGTGAGAAATCCTCGGATCCGTCCTTCTGGGGTGTTCTCCTTCAAAACCGACGGCGGAACTGAGCAAAATCGTACTATCACCTGTAGAGTGCCCAAGGCTCTTGTCAACGACAAATGCATTCTTGACTCCTTGCCACACTTTCAGCGCTTTTCCCTGAACTTTATGGTACTGTTCTAATTTCAGACAAGCTAAAGTAGTCACAACAACATTTTTTGTGATCTTTGACAATTCTTTATGTATTACTTTGAACAATACTTTATATACTTTTTATGTACTGATGAATAAAAAACAAATTAAACAACCGTAAAAGACAAATTAAAGATTTCATGCCTAGTTTGATGAAACGAGAGATTAGCCAGTTCGAGAAAATGTCAAATATGTCAGTACCGAAAACTAACGTAGAGGTCTAAGAATTTGGAAAGGTGCTGCTGAAATATTTGCGATTAAGCAATATAAGCAATATTATAACTGAAGCATTTCCATTTCCCTGTCTACAATTTAACTCCGTTAATTAACACGGTATATTTTTCTTCTATTATTGATTAGTGAAATAAAAATAAATGTGTACTACCACTGGCAATCAAATCCATTCAGTGCATACCTTAAAGTTACAAATAACAAAAAAACAGAAATTATTTCTTAATATAGATTAAATGTGTGCCTACTCAAAGGTTTTAACATTCTTGTTTCTATACAAAGAAGAATAATACTTTACGGTTTAGCATGATGGACTTTTAATGTGTAAGTTGCCACAAAATCTTAATAGAATTCTTAGTATGTTTACTAACAATGAAAACAAACAAATGCTATTCATTAAGATAGGCTACACCAAGAGTAGAGCAAATAGGTCTACCAAACATTGGTGATTTTCTCCCGCATTCTATATATGCTAAACCTAATTTCCGATTGTTCTACCTTTATTTCATATGAGTCAAAACAAGACAGAAAACAAGAGTCAAAAGAAGTGTCAAAACGAGAGAGTTTCGCTTCCGAATATTTATGAAGGTAAAATATATAAAGTAAATAACCCTCAACTTTGTAAACTGTGTTAACAATTTTTTAAAAGAAAACAAAATTTTAGAAATATATTTGAAACTAATGGGTTTCTGGGATTTCAAAGAACAAGTAAAATTCAAAAATTTAAACACATCGGGTGAAGTTTCTAACTCAGACATCTATATGCAAATTTAAGCAGTTTTTTACCGGTAATGCTTTAGAAAACATAAGGTTGAATACTATTCAAACTACGAACTCCTTAAATTTTGGGTAGTTATAAATTCCTTGTCCAAATTGCTATTTGTCTATTCTTACATGAGGCAATAACTAAACAAATATCTTACATGGAGAAACTAATCATTGGCAATTAATCAAGATATAAGCAAGCATTTCGTAATAAAACAAGTGGCCTAACTGACAACTAGCTAACTGACATCATTACCGAAAAATGCTGATCGTCGTTGAATGAACTCAAACATAATCACCTATCTTCGAATGAGTTGATGATTGTATTATCGAAGAACAGTAGAATTCTTGAATGAATCCAGACGTAGCTATCTACGAAGGAACTGATGATATATCCAAGAAATTTTGAAAGTTTTTGAATGAAACCAAACGTGATAACCTCTATTGAAAAGAGTTAATTAGCATGATCGAAAAATGACGGATACTCTGGAACGAATTTTTTCATGCCCTTATCTTTGTTTCCAGATTAGCACTTATCTTTGTTTCCAGTTTAGTAGCTGTTTCCAGATTAGCCCTTATCTCTGTTTCCAGATTAGCAGCTGTAAAGCATCCTCCGTCCTTTCAAATGTTGTTCAAGGAGCCAGAAAGTTTGTATTCGATAAGAAATGCGCTTCCTTTATAATCTGAATAAAACAAGATACCTACGGCCGAAGGAGTTCGTACGTGTAATGTGGAAGGGATACTGCATATCTAGATCATGAATAAGATCCACAAATTCGTCTATTCCTGGGCGTTTAACGCCATTGCATTTAGCAGCTTTTCAAGAGTTAACAGTACCAGAATTACTCAATTCCTCGCCGGTCTAATTACACTGGGACTGCGCTGATAAAATTTGGATAGCCATTTCACTTCCGATGCTGACGATACTATTGTCATACTTAGCGAAAAGGTACCTCACACAAGTGCTTGCTGAAGAAATTGATGTAAATTCATTTATCCGTCACTGACTATAATCAAGTCAAAGATAATTTTACCCTTTTCCTCGTTAAAAGGTGAATGACTACATTTTTAGCTCTCTTGAACTACTCTGAAATTCCTATTAGTTTACCTGCTGTCTCTGTGAAGTCCCACAGGACACGACGTTTCAAATAGAAAATGCCTCTGAAGAGTCATATTGAATATATGGATGATGTAATTATAATACTTATTTTTCAAGAAAGAAACAAAGTCGAAAAAGATGACTGAAAAGCTTTCAATAAACGTCATGAGTCTCCTAAAACTTACCTGGAATGTATAGCTAAGCAAATTCCAGTTCAGATCTCACAAACATATGATTATATAGTATACGTGCGTAATAATGTTAAGCAGCAAAAATCCATGTAGAATACGTACAACATTCAGGATCACTTAAATTTTCAAAGGCATATTTTTATGCAGTATACTGTAGTAAAATTTCGAGATACTTTGCAAAATCGGAAAGCAAATACAAAAAAACGTATGTTCTTATATCATTGACTGTAGATTCTTGATAATACCTTAGTATAATTTTCAACCGTTCAATGCTTAAATCAGATAAACTTAAAGCTTAGACACGCGTTCAGTTTACAGAAATCACTCTCTACTTCAAGAAATAATCCCTCTTCCTCCAGCAGAATACTTTTATGCCTTGAGAACCACCAAAATACCTCAGAATTTCTTCTGTAAAAGAAAGTTCAGTCAATATTAAAATTAGTTTAATTTATAATTTTATGTTAAGTTACCTTTCTGTTATATATCATTTCAAGCTTAATTTTGAAATTGCAGCAACATTTCTCCTTTATTAAAAAAACATTTATAAATGAAATTACTCAGTTTGTGAAAATATCTCTTCGGTACCGCATATAATTACACTTAATTTTCGATTGAAGTTCTGATAGAGAGTTCTCTGGCATAATAAATTCCTTTATAAGGCATTGCTCTGTCCTTGTTAGCCTGCATTCGTGGTGTAGTGGTCAGCACGCTAGACGCGTAACCGAAAGGTCCCTGGTTCGAGTCTCGGCGAGAGCATTGCTCCTTTCACATCTCTCCTGCTTATAAATAACCTTATGACTCTACAACTTTTAAGATTTTCTAGATGAAACCTGTAAGATAATTTCATTAAAGCCATATAAGTCAACCAAGATACTATAAAAGTAGCTATTTATAATTAATTCCAACTCAAGAAACAATAAATATAAATTCGTTTAAAATATATGTAAAAATAGAAGAGCTAGATTCTCTAAAATAAGATCCAAAAGCATTTCAGATATTTAGCTCTTGCTCAAAGAAAATGCAAGATATTTCTATCAGTCTTTTACTTCGTAGCACATTTATGAGTTGTTCAAACTTTATTGCAAAAAGTAACTTAATTATTCTGCTTAACTTCTGCGATATAATAACGCAATAGTATTTTTCTTTTATTGAAAAACAAAGAATCCGATTCATTAGTCAGAAATGTAGAGTTTAAAGAATGAATAAATAAATAAATAAATTAAAAATATTTTTGTCTAGTTTTACTTCTGAAATTCACAAACGTATATCTCAATGTTAAATTTAATTGTTTCGTGCCCCCAAAATAAATTTCATCACTTTCGTTTCTCTTTCGGAACTAAGAGACTCCCATGGAAATCGATAGAGCAAATCGCAGCAAAGTTAGAAACTGAAATGAGTTGAAAATAAACAAAATAAAAGCAAAAGTCCCAAATTAAATTACTCTTCTTTAGCATTTGTGACTTATCTTTTAATTCGCAGTGCATTTACGAGTTGTTCGTTTATCGAAATTAAATGAATTTTGATGAATCAAAAATTATTCACGGCAAAAAATCATCACAGCAGACATTTAAATCAATTCTAGCTTTCTTCTTCCCTGAGCCTTTGAACCTCATTGTTGCCGCCAACGATGCACTGTGATTAATGTTCATGTAGCAGCTTTGCATCAAGGCTAGCTGACAAGAACTGCCAGAGGTGAACACCTTTCACAAGCAATATCGAGCGAAAAAATATTTTTCTGGTAAACTTATCAGTGCCTTCATTAACGGAAAACGAGAGCCGAAATGAGGGTCTTTTGTTTCCAATTCCCTGTTCGTTTTCGATCTTCCTCTTCCTTTGTTTTTGATGGATGAGGTTCTGCCTCCTACCGATAAGCTCTTTTTAAAACCCCTTTGTTCATCTTATGCCGTTGCCCTTTTATCACTCTACTCGTATAACAACTTCATCGTCTAGAGCATCCCTGAAAATTATCATTAACTAGAGATAGAAGGGATTGAAGGACCTGGTAAGAGAATGTCTCAATTCGAGATAGCCCATCTCTTCTAGTCTATGCTATTTGGGGAAAGTTTCCTAATCTTTCATAGAAAGGTATGATTGATATTCCACTAAGGAAGTTACCAAAAATGTTAGTTTTTCAAAATTCGCTAATTATTGTTTCTCCACATTAGCCTGAATATTCATAGGTACTATTTCATACTTCATTATGTTTGTTTTAAAACGCTCAGAAACACAGAACTATGTGAAACAATAAAGCAGCGGAATTAAAGCAGAATAATCTTATAGTTTATATTTTAAAATCTTATAAAGTTTAGATGCTTTAATTTTATCTCACTGTTTTAAAATATTTACATGATATTTTACTAAAATAGCGTTTAGAAATTTATTCAATTTCTAAGCAAATATTTGGTAACTAAGTACAAGGATGTAACAAATAATTTTAATAATAATTTGCTGTTTATACGGAATTAAATTGAATCAGTATTCTCAATGAAAGTTTAATATTGGTTGCAGAAGTTAGTAGAGATTTGCAAGAATGTTTATAATAAAAAGTCTTTCTGTCTTCAGCCAATATTAGGTACTTCTGCTTGTTTCCAAGATAAGCAAGCATATATTGACACAAACTAAATCTTCACTATAAGCTTTTGACAGCTACAAGTAATTTTTGTTTTATTAGAAAAGTGAGAAGTCTAATCAAGGTACAGAATGCTAAACCATGCAAACAACTGTAGAAAGATTGTAATAAATCGTTAAAAATAAAGCGGATATTCTCAAAGATTTCGATACTAATAGATTGCAATATAAAGAAAGGCGTAAGAAATCATTTGTTGTTGTCACACAATATAAAGATAATCATTTTATCGTGCATAAACTTTATGGGAAAGCTGGGTATTTTGCTTTAACTTTGTCTACAAATTTGATGAACAGAAATGTTGTCTTAATTCGCTGATTAATAGTGGATGCATAGAGTTGCCTGCTCTTTATTCATACGTGATGTTTTTGGGACCATGTTTATAATTTTTAGTCCACAGTTAAGCATTTCATTATGATGAAAGGTAGCATTTATTTACCTGAGAAATTGTTTGAACTTCAGTCTCAGAGACGTATTTGTTCTCCAAAAATGATTCTTCTGCACTTGAAATAAAGAGTATAATAAAGATATGCCCATTTTCTTTAATATATTGAATATATTTAATGTAACATCAAAACAATTAAACTGATTTATCAACATGGAAAGGTTAATTACAATAATGGAAAATTTAGAAACTAGCAATAAGAAACTCATGCTTTGACATACAAGCTCCTCCGTTATTAATATGCTCAAAGATTAAGTTGACAATGCTGAATATTACTGTTTAGAATTCATAAAAAATTTACATCTGACTAGCAATATGAAATAAGCTTCTGAGGAAAATTTATTTCTTTATGCCAAATTTAATTACTTTTTACTGAGCGCAAATATACCTACAATTTCATAAAATCAATCCACTACTTCTGAAAAAACAATACACCTTAGATCATATGTTATAATGCAATGAAACTTTCGTTCACAAACGTAATTTGTTATTGAAGATACTTTGTCATCCAAAATGTTCGCAAACCAAAACAATTTTCCACGTAGGAGTTAATGTAAACTGAGTTAACCCTTTCCTGAATCCCAAATGATTACTTTAAATGCAAGTTATAAGGAATTGTCTACCTCATTTTTACATTTCTTGGGGGTGTAATAATTTGAAGTATAATCGACCCATATTCGAGAGGTCTAGGGCTCGAATCCCGGAGAGAACACTGCATATTTTTTCCCGTCTCATGCCTGGCAAAAAGAACCTATTGCCTGTACAACGTTTGGAATACAAAAGTGACGAAGTTCATTAAATCTAACACATGCATGCACACAATATTCAAAAAAATAAGAAACCTGAATTACATTTTACAGTATCTCTGAGAAGGAAATTTGACAGCGTAAGTAGAAAAGGATAGTGAACAAGCATAAAATTTTATTTGTTTGAGAGGGGAAATTCTGTTCCTAAATATATCAGATAGCTGCTGTCTTTCTTCCCTTTTTTCCCCTCCTCTTTTCTCTTAAGGTTTTCTTTCAGTTTAGAACCTCCGGTTTTTTTCCCATTAAAATTATTTTGAATGTGATTTGTTTCTATCTAGGTTTTAAAATTTTTCTTAAAGCAAGACATGATATCGCTATTAGAAATATTCATTGCCTTATGCTACGGCGTACTATTACTTATCAGTGTGAAAACATTCAACGAATTACTTTTTCAATGAACTCTTTACTGCATTTTGAAAATATTTTGTAGATTAAATAACTAGAAACTAGTGTTACCAGAAATTTTTGAACGAAAGAGAAAAAAAAGAAGAATCCATGAATAGCAAAAATTAACATGTGACGCCAGAGATCACGTGAGGTTTTGCAGCGTCATAGTTACGCGAGGTCACATGATTACTGACATCGTCACATTCTCCGCACTAGAAATTAAAAACCAGTGTTACTAGAAATTTTTGAACAAAAGAGAAAAAGAAGAATCGGTGAATAGCAAAGAGTAGCATGTGACGCCAGAGATCACGTGAGTTTTTGCCGAGTCATAGATATGCGAGGTCACATGATCACGGACATTATCACATTCTCCGTGTATTATTAAGTTACGGATTATAATCTTGCTTGCGCGTTTTAAATATATATTAATTTTACATACACGTACTTTAAAATGCAGTTTGCCAAAAATTCGCAAAATCGCATAACAGAAATTTTATACCACATGTTTGTCAGAAGCGGCAAATTTGCACAAAATCGCAAGATCTGGCAACAGTGCTATGCTTCGTTCGGTCTTCTTTTTATGAATGTATTCACTGCATTCTTGGTGTATTATTTGTTGCCAGCTTACTTGATCGTATCTCGACATATTGTTCATCGTCTAAGATAGTTTTCATTTGAGAAATTGTATTTGTGAACCGATTAGTTCGTGATCCAAGGTTCCGCTGTGCTTGTTAGAAACTGATATTTAGGAAAAGAATTAACACGGTTTCAAATATTCTCCAAACCAAATTTCTTTAGTTGCCGTTGTACTTTTTGCAATTTAAACAAGTCTAAAATAAGACGAAACTAAAACAATAAGTTCAAATATATAATAACCGAAGACTCGCGGCATAAAAATGAAATTTCCTCTAATAGAAATGTTAAAGTCATGAAATATTGAAGTATGTTAATTTTATACAAATGCTACTATGCATTCTTTGCAATATCTGCAAAGCATTTTTTTTAAAAAAACATTTATGCAATGGCCAGAGTCTATGCTTTGAGATATCTTGGCGTCTGCCTGAATTTTGCTTCAAACATTCTTTAAAGAGAATGTCTCATTTCTGTGTTAGCAAGTGTATCCACACTTTTAATTTTTGTGACTTTTCCGGAATGCGAAATATTTAGGTTTTATTATAAAGAACGCATGAGTGTTGTTAAGATGAAGATAAGCCATAAATATAAAAAATGTATTATCATTGTGAAAAATTGTACACATCATTGTTTTTTTGAGAAACGAATTAACGTAAAACTAAATTTGACTTAATATTTATTCCTAGCTATTTAAGAGGGACGCCTGCTTAGTTTGCTTCTTTGTTACATCTGTTTTGATATAAATAAGAGCCATTTTGCTTAAAAATTCTTTCACAAAGGCATTTGTTTCCCTAGCCAAGAAGCATTAATACACTTTTTCCTAGTTAAATAAATCAATTTATTCTAGACGTCATATTAAGAAACGAAAAGAAAATATTAGTAAAAAACGTCTGAAATGTTTAATTAAGGAAATGGATGTCCATGTACTTTCATTTTTAGTTTTTTATTAAATTTTCTTTTTCTTTAAGAATAATGCATTTTTCTTCATTTTGTATAAACGAATTTTTTTCAGTGGAAGCTTTTTTTACAGAACAAAATTGCGCTTAGCATACCGTAATTTTAAGGTCTTGTACCTATCTGACTGATAAAAATGAAATTATCTCTCTCTGTGTGTACATTACATGTAGAGAGTTCCTATGTTTTCTATACCACAAATCTGGAGAGGTATGATAGCGCATATCTTATAATAAATACAGATTTTCTTAATTTTAATGCAATGAAATAAGACGAATTTTTAGTCAACGAAGAACTATACAATAGCTTTTAAATCAGAAGAGAGTTTCTAAGTTTAACTTGGTGTATTTCACCTAAGTTCGTTTTTATATACCTTGTTATGGAAACACAATCTCAGGTATTATATAATTCAAGGAATTTTCACACAGGAAAATCGTATATATTGAACACTGGGACAACGGAACACGTTTTATTCCAAACGTTTACTCTGCCTTCCGGTTTTTGCTGCTAGAGAAAAGAAGCTTCCAGTGTTCCATTTCCGTCGACAGCACTCGGAAGGATTTGAGGCGAAGGACTGAGAACTTCCCCACTGTGATGGGATTGGATCATCGATGGGTTTCTTGAGAAAGAAGAAATCTGTCACGTGTTAAATACTCAGTTTTATTCAGGATTTCATGAGAAGTGGAAAAAGTAATCTGATATTAACGGTTCAAAAAATATACTCTTCCCAATGCACTCTCTGAGGAGTGACTCTTTAAATGAATACATTGACAGCAGAGAAACAGGGAAATTTTCAGTCTAAGGGACGAAGAATTATATTGTATGTTTTCATGTCTCGCTCGTTTAAGTTAATGACAATTTGTCATAGCTTTTAAGCAAGTTTATTAAAGAGAGCAATGTTAGCTACATCGCGTGAATGTAATCTTTAATGCTATCTTTCTTCATCGACATTTTGAAACTTTTAATGCACTTAGCAATAGGCATGGGCAATGGAATTTAACACTAGAACGCCTGCAAATTTCATCCCCTAGTACGCCCGCCGGAGTCATTTCGACTCCAATGGGATTTATAAAGTAAACGCATAAACGAGAACACAATAATGAATACATTATTCAATTAAAATATTTAAATTTGTAATTAGGA
>KL868917.1:0-11194 GCA_000611955.2 Stegodyphus mimosarum | reverse complement strand
TTTTTTTTTTTTTTTTTTTAGGAAAAAATTTTAGTACTTACACATTATCCTGTCAGTTGCAAAAGCTACCATTGAATGATGAAATTTGGTAGAAATCCTGCCAACATTGCAGTAGTTGTTCCTGTGGAATTTTGAAGGAACTGATGCCTCTTTATTTAGTGAACTAGCAGACATCACTCTTTATTTACTAGTATTATCAACAGATGCAAATTACATATTCAGAACATAAATACCTATATAAATATTAATTCAACTTGTAGTTTAACTGGCAAAGTAATTCATTAAAATGTGCAGCAGTTATTCCTGCAACCAAAAATTACTGATAGCATTCAAACTAACAACAAAGTATTCATGCTTCAATTTTACAGGGAGCTGTGTTTAAAGTGCTACGAGTTCAAACTTATCAAAGATGATTTTATCAGTCTTTTACTGTTTCGTCCACAATATCCAGCTGTTATTTACCCCGCTCAATAGATATTACTTAACCTGACCAAATGTAAATGAACAGTACTGCAGTCACTAGTGTGATTCTATAGCCTTCGAACTATGTTCCTGTTTGAATAGCTATTCTGTTGATTTTCCCGAGTGTAGCTTACAGACCAATATACTTTAAATAAGTCATGTTATTATAACTGAATAAATGAGCTTAAATGAAGTCTTGATAATACATGTATTTCCAGCTGTGTGAATTTTACACTTGCTATTACAAAAGCTAAACTTTGTTAACTTTTCTGTTAACAAAAATGTAAAGAGGATTTGGTGCTTTTCGGTTATTGCATACATATATACATTTCTAAATCAGTTCCAATAATAGAAAAGTACCAAGGATTTTCAGTTTTGCCAAAAGAGATGAAAAATGGAAGTATGGTTTAGTGTTTGCTTCATGCAGTGATTATAGAAAATATGATTAATTATGATGCAGCATGCAGGTTTCAGCAATTTTTTAACATGTTTTAACTGCCTGCACCAAGCTGTGCAGTATGGGGAAAAAACACTCTGGCTGAGCTTACTATCTTACTTTCAAGACTTTCACATCAGCCTAAAAAAGAAATGATTTTCAGTTTCTGGCACTGATCCAGGCAAGCTTAGAAATTTTAGGTGTGGTAATTTGATGGATAGAAATGTTGATAAGGTAATAAATGATCTTCCCACTGTTCTTGCACTGTCAAATTTCAGATATTTCAGTGTGCCATCATCATTGCCACCACATTTGTGGTTTTCAATCAGTCGTCTTGCTCTCTTTTCCAACTTTGGTAGTTGAAACTACATTGTATGCATGTTAAATTTATTTATATGATCTATGTTTTTGTAACATCATTATTTCTTTATTTTGAAATTTAAGATATATTTGATATGGCAAGCTTAGAAATTTCATAGTTTTGCTATGATATTTTCATTTGCTAGTTTTTTTTCTTTTGAAGATCTATGAATGTTTAAAGCTTTTTTTCATACAAATAAATGATAATTTCTTCACTTTTTTATATTTCTTCTTCACTTCTAAGCCATTTTAGCTTACAAAAAGCTTCACAGGAACACATGTTTTGTAAAGTGATAGAAAATATGTATTTTTTATTGCAGTTGCCATCTACCAATTTAAATTGCATTTTGTCAGGAAAGTAAATATGAAGAGCCAATTATGGTCAGATTTTTTTAAATTTGCAAAATGTAATTTTCACTTTGCTGATGAGCAGCAAATTAAATTTTGGTACTTGTTATAATTAAGAATTCTGGTTTTGATTTTTAGGTCACAATTTTGTTTGCAGACCTTCATGCTTATTTAGACAATATGAAAGCTCCTTGGGAACTTCTGGAGCTACGTGAAAAGTATTATGAAGCAGTTATTAAAGCTATGCTGGAATCAATTGGTGTGCCTCTCAATAAACTGAAATTTGTAAAAGGATCTGATTACCAGCTGAGCAAGTAAGTAAAATGCATTTCTCGTGTTTGAAATAATTTTGCTAAAATCAACATTGTTTAAATTTTAGCAAATAACATTCATTGGAACATGTTTTTAAAAATACTGTGTGTACTGAACTGAATTTCTGTGTCTGGTTATCAGCTTGTTGTTTTTAAATGAAACACCATCTCTTATGTAATATAAAATTCATTAGAATTATCTAATTTTGTAACACTGGTTTCAGAGAAATCTTTTTCAAATCTCTGTTATTATTATTGTTGCGTGTGTACGTGTTCATAATAGATTGGATACTCAAGTCTGATAAAAAGTTAATAAAATTTTTTCTTATGACAAGAAATGTAACAGAACACTGGAATTTTCCTCAGAAATATTCTTACAAGTGTTCACAATATCAAGCATGAATAATCAGTAGAACACAAAGACATTAAATAGAATGCAATACAACCAGTAGGTATACTTTAAACTACTAAAAACATTAAAATAACTACGCAGTTGAAAGAGAAAGCTAATTCAATTCTTGCGGAAATAAAACAAATCACAATAACAGTAACTAAGCAACTGAGATGAGATGTTCTGTGTCTGGCCTTTTATAGCTTTAAATCGGTCACAAGAGATTATAGTAATTTCTGTTTCTCAAGATTTCTGGAAAGCAAAAGAGTAGAATTAGAATTACAGCTAACAATTACATTTATTCAATGCAAACAAAAGAGATATTCATTTATTCTATGTTAAATGCACATGTACTTATATTTTTACTTTTTCGGTGTAGCCTTCTTTAAAATTTATCATGTGTTGCATTGCACGGGGAAATGAAACAATTTTAATTATAGTTGTACTAAAAATAGCTAACTAAATACAAAATTCTAAACACTCTCATCTCTCTTTTTAACAGCTTTCATGTCTTCTTTAGTGGAATTTTTCATCTCTTCTTTAAATGCTATCTTAACTTCCCAAGGACTACACGTCTTGGGCAGGAAGCCCTGAACAGGAACCATACTTACAACTAAAGCATCAATGCAATAACACACTTTACAATACAATAATTGCAGTAAGTAACATAAAACAAAGCAAATACTAAATCAATAAATGAATGCAGAAACTTACAAATTTAGAAACAAAAAGGACCATGGTTTTTATACTATTTACATTATAGGCACTACATACTATGGCCATAGTAAGGAGTTAGCCTAATAATGAACGACTTTAGGCTTAGAGTCATGAACGACTTTAGGCTTAGAGTCATGAACGACTTTAGTCTTAGAGTGTGATGACTTACGGATCTGACCTGCGATGTCGTTCAGCCTGTTTAGTACTGTGTACAGACCATCCCAAGGTTACTGTAGTTTAGGACAGTCTTTTCGAGTCTCATTCCACAACCAGAACTTATCTCCTTCGTCTGTCTGACTGAGGATGTAAAGGAGTTGTTTGGGTTTTATCAATGCCAAGTAGCTTGCAGAGATCTTTTATTACAGCCGATGCAAAATTTCTTCTGTGATTGAAATGTAACTGAAGAGGCACTTTGAACTTGGAAATCCAGTGCTGTATCATACCTTTGCTACAATGACTGTCTCTTGATCAGGAATAGGATATGCTTCAAGCCACTTGTTGAAGTATTCTATGACAATGAGGATGTATTTGTTGCCATCAGCAGTTCGTGGCAAAGGTCCCAGGATTCAAAGGCGATACGTTCAAAAAGTGCTCCTACATTGTAATGTTGCAGCCTGCTTCGGCTCTGATTCTTCTGCTTATCTGAGTAGAATAAATAAATTCTTATATAAACTTAAGTTTACTGAGGGCTGGCGATGGATATTTTACCACCTGATGCAGTCTGTACGGGTCCTAAATTCTGCTACCTAATGCCTCCCTAAGCTCTAAATTTTTGCTGTATCTTAATTTTGGGTCCCAGTGCTTTCCCTAAATTCTAAAAATTGTTAAAAATGGTTTAAATCTCTTTAATTTTGTTATTCAGTGCCTCTCTGAATTTTTTCTTCCCTAAATTTTGCGGCCCGGTGCGGCCATACGAGCTCTGGCGCCGGTTCTGGGTCTGTGTGAATAAAAAATCAGTTATTCTTAATTCAAATAGCACTAAATGTAATCTTTGGATCTATGAGTATCATTAACAAAGTCTCTTTTTAGCATATGGTAAGAAATTTTTGTTAAACGTTTCCTCGTCAATATTTAGCACACTCAACTTAAATCTGTAATCATCGGCAAGCATAATGTCAACATAAAAGTTTTCCATATTTATTGTTATTCAATTATTAATATAAAAAAATTGTGTAGGGATCGCTGCATGCATCATTACTCAAATGGTCATGTGTTGATTTACATACTGTGATGAGAGCAAAATATAATAAATAACGATTTGTCAGGTTGGCATCAGCAATATAAAATATTAGATAATATATTTGAGATGTATGCCAAGCATATACACAGTTATAGAGCCAAATTTTTTAATCACACAAATTTATGCTAAAATGATTGTTTCTTCAATAATGAAGTGTTCTGTTTAGTGCCGAAGTGAAATTAAGAATCTGGATTTTTCACGTTTTCTTAAGGGGGGAAAAATCAAATGTGCATGCTTAAAACATAAAAAAAAATTTTGTTGGTGGGTTAAGGTCTGGATTTTAGATTATTCCAGATTTTGGACTTTGTACTGTAGTTCTTTAAGGATGTCCGAGATGTGGGATCTTGGAAATATCAGCTGCCATCGGAAAGCCTTTTCATCATTGGTTCGAATTTTTGGTACAAGATACCATTTCGAATATGGAGTAGGTCTCATTGAGCCCAATATTGTTTTGTCTTGGGACTATAGCTAGAAATGTTCTGCCATGTAGGTTTTCTGTTTCAAAGCGCTATTAATTCAATTATGGGTTTAATGTCGTCGTCTTTCAGTTGGTCTTTCTTGACCTCTTTTTCACTCCATGGGTCTGGATCAGCTGATATTGAAAAGTTAACTTATCGGATGACTGGATTCAGCAGCTTGTATTTCGCTTCAACCCTGCAACAATATCAGCAGCTTCTTGAGTAGGGTCCAGACAGGGCATCAGCGTTTCCAGGAGAGGATTCCTTCTGATTATGAATAGTTATGTCCTCAGATGCTGAATGCAGTTTGTTATTTTTTTTTTTTTTTTAAGTCCAAGGAAAAGTTATATTTTCTTAGAAAGACCAGTTCGAGTATGCAAGGATCTGTAATATCTGCTACATATGCCATGTGACAGTAGGCGGCACTTCTTATGTTTAACTTTCCATCTATGTTGATTTTATCACCAGATGCAATCTGGAGAGTAATACAGGATGGTGTCCAAATGAGTTCATTTTTAAACTACTGCATAGATATGAAGGGCTTTAAAATGGGGCTTCTCATTATCTTTTGAATTCCGTTTTCCTGAGATGACCTCTAATTTGTTTCTTTTGTTCTTGCTGTGGAATTGTTTTATTTTGCGTGCCACGGGGTGTTTCGCAGTTCCTCAGTATATGGCCTTCAACACTGAAGTTCCAGCACTTTAAGGTTTGTTTCTTGTCACTTCTATTCCATCTCAAGGCACTGACTTGTCTGGCTAAATCATCTGTTTCCTTTTCCATGCCCTGGGGCATTCTGCAGTTCTATTGTACGTGGCCTTCAGTACCATATTTCCAACATTTTAGAGTCAGTTTGTTCTCACTGCTATTCTGTATCAAAACATTGACTTGTCTGGTTAAATCATCTAGGTGAGCACCTATTTGATCCACTTTCTTTTGGACTTGTGCAGCTCTGATTGGGTGTCGGTCTCTATGAGTTGCTTGCTGGGCTGTCTCAAATTTCATGGCGTACACTAGTGCGTTTTTCAAATCTTTGACATCTGCCATTTGCAGAGGTTTCTGTATTTCAGGATCCTGGATGCCATCGATGAAGTATTGCAAGGACAGGATTTCTCTTGTTTCTGTTGGGCATTCCGTAAAAGGGAGATGAGATAGCCTTTCTACATCTGTGGCAAGTTCGTGGATTATTTCCGTGGGCTTCAGTTGATGGGATTTTAATTGAAGTCTGCTGTAATCTTTTAAATGCTTCTTGCCAATGTGCAGCTCCAATGCACTCTTCGAAGTCTAGTCTATGGTTTTTGGGAAGAGTTTGAAGAATATCCACAGCATCTGTTCTCAGAGAAACGGTGAGATGACAGGCCTTAACTTGGGAATCCTATCCAGTTGTATGCCCCACTATAGAAAATTATGTTTTATGCACTTGCCAGGAGGTCTTTCCGTCATACACGGATAACTTGATGACCAGACGAGGGGAAAAATTTAAAACCATCACTATTGCTTCCTGCTGTCACTATGAACTTCTTTAAGGTATCAACTTCTTTGGCGACTGCAGTAACCCTATCATCAATTTGTTGTTGGCAGAAACTCTTATCTTCTATATGTTCTTTTACAGAAGAAACTCTTTCTTCAGTGTGTCCAACTTTATTTTCAACAACTTCAATTCTGCCTTCCATAGCCTCGAATTTGTTTTCTAATATATAGGTAATTTCTTCTTTTTTCACTTCCTCTTGACGTGCTTCAATCTTTTCTTGAACAGCCTGCATTTCTTCTTTAACAGATACTTGACCCGCTTTCATCTCTTCTTTAATGAATTCTTGGCCTGCTTTCATGTCTTCTTTAATAGATTCTTGAACCGCTTTCATTTTTTTTAACAGCTTTCATGTCTTTTTTAATGGAATTTTTCATCTCTTCTTTAAATGCTGTGTTAACTGATCCTGCATTGCTCTTGTTATTGGCATTCAGTACCACTTCTGACACTAAAAAGTGTTGTGTGCATACAGGTTCGTAATAGATTGAATGCACAAGACCAATAAAAAGTTAATAAAGTTAATTCTTATGACAAATATAACAAAACACTGGAATTTTTCTCGGAGATATTCTTACAAGTGTTCACAATATCAGGCACTAATAATCAGTAGAATGCAAATAATTTAAATAGAACTCAATAAAACCAGTAGCTATATTTTAAACTACTAAAAATGTTGAAATACAATGCAGTTCAAAGAAAAAGCTAATTCAGTTCCCATGGAACTAAAACAAATTGCAATAACAGTAACTAAGCAACTGGGAAGAGATGTTCTCTGTCTGGCTTTTTATAGCTTTAAATTGGTCGTGTGAGATTCTAGTAATTTCTGCTTCTCAAGATTTCTGGAAAGCAAAAAAAGTAGAATTATGGTTACAGCTAACATAGTCAGTTTTATTTATTCAATTTAAATGCAAATAAAAGAGATATCCATTTATTCAATGTTAAATGCCCATGCTCTTTTATTTTTACTTTTTCGACATAGCTTTCTCTTAAAATTTATCATGCGCTACATTGCATGATGAAATGAAATAATTTTAATTATGACTCTACTAAAAATAGCTAACTAAATACAAAACTTGTAACATTATTATTATGATCTAGCAATCTCAAGAAACTGTTCTGTTTGAAACCAGTTTAGGAATTTCTCTTCATAACTTGGTCTAATGAAAAATATGTTAACATAAACAAAAAGCTGTAGAAAACTCTTTATTTATTTTTTAAATTTTGTTTTATTTTTTCTAAGACATTAAAATACAATATGTAAAATACATATATTTCTTGAAAAATTTAAAAAGTATTAACAACGGTTTTCTAGATCTTATTTATTTTTTCACATGATAGCTTTTGTTGTCACATACATGAATTTTCAAGAATGTAACACAGACAAACAAAAACTATGTAATTCAGTAACCTAAATTAATTTTTAAACATCTTGAATATTAAAGGAAGTATAATTCTTTTATTATTTATGTCATTAAAAATGTATACAAAGCATCGTGCTTGAAATATTTTTTAAATTTTTCTTTAAATTAAATTTACTGGGATGTTGCAATTATTATAACTTGAAATAGGAAAATTGCTGAAATCTTTAAACTTACACTTGTATGTACTCAAACTAATGGCTTTTTCAGGGAATATACTTTAGATGTGTACAGACTAGCTTCCCTTGTAACTGAACATGATGCAAAGAAAGCTGGTGCTGAAGTTGTGAAGCAAGTAGAACATCCATTCCTTAGTAGTCTCATGTACCCAGGACTGCAAGTAATTTAAATTTGAAAATGTGCATGAAATTTTATATTTGCAACTAAGAAATGAATATTCATAATTAAAACTTTATTTAAGTGTATATAACTTACTGGGCTAGATTTTATGATTATTGCTTTATTGCAATTGGCAATGTTTTTAGTGTGTTTTTATTGCACACTTTGCATACTGAACATCTGTGTTTCCTAGGATCATTTATGAAGTTCTTACATGGTATGTTGCTTAATCATGATACTTTACGTTTCATTTCGATAGATTTTGGAACAAAGCAATGATTTCTAAATTGTGAAAGAAAATAAGCGAGTTAAATTATTTACAATGTAAGGTATAAAATAAAATGATCTCATCAACAAATATGAGAACTGTGTTGCTCAAAAATTAATACATAATAACTGTACAATCTTCATTGTAAAATAAAATTGCATTAAAAGTTTTTTATTGTGCAAAAGAGAACCACCAGTATTACAAGCTTGGAGAAAAATATGCTTCCATTTCTGCCCTATAATTGAAGTTCAGATTTCCTGTCCTTTGAAAATATCTTAAATTCCATACTGTCGCTAATTGAGTAAAGTTTTTCCTCCATTCCTTTTAAGTCGCTTAAGTAAAAGATTTGCAGTGAAACTTTGGTTTGCAAACTTAATTCATTCCTGAATATAGTTCACCATTTAAATTATTTGTAACATTTTTCCTCAATAATGTAACAAAACATTTTTCCCCTAATGTGAAATGTATTAATCCATTCCTGGATCCTAAAGGATGCTTCCAAAAAAAAATACTTCCTATGTAAATTCATGATGCAAAACCAACGGAATTCATTAAATCTAACACATACATAATATTTAATGCAGTACTAAACCTATTAAAAAAAAGGAAAACTATAATTAAATTTTAACTATTTCTCTGCAAAGGGAAGTTGACAGTATTAGTAGAAAACTGTGCAAAAGCCAAAGGCAAAAAATGTTACTGTTTGAAAGGAAAATCCTTTTCTTTAAAAATATTAGGTAATTGCTGGCTTTCTCTTCTCCCCTTTCTCTTGACACCACTCCCATCTACTTGAGAATCACTAACTTTTCTCCTATTAAAAATTTATTTACTGTCATTTGGTTCTGTTTATGTCTTAAAATGCTTCAAAAGCAAGGTACTGCATTGTTATTGCAAATATTTATGCTACGGCTTATTACTACTTTGTCGGTGATAATGTTCTTTGAATTTCACATTTTGTGGATCAAATAACTAGGAACACCTTCCCTTCTGCTGTCTTCTGAAGTTGTTTCTTCCATTGCATTAACTGTATGTTTGTTACCAGCTTACTTGTTTGTATTTTGAAACATCATTTATTGTCCCAAGACAATTTTTTTGTTTGGAAAATTTGTTGGTAAACCAAGGTTCCACTGAATTTGAAATGTGGAATGTAAATGGCAAAATTTAATCTGTCTACAATTGATAAGCAGTAGATGAAGTTCTTAATAATATTATTTTTTTTTACTGTTTAATTTGATTATATAAATAAAAATTCATTTAATTCATGATAAATTTAATTAAAAATGTCACCTATTTTTGTAGAATTACATTATACATTTTCTGCTTTTCTAATATACAGAACATATAACGTTCCCATGTTAGTGTGAATGTATATCATAACAACAACATAAATGTGAAAAGGGTTGGGGGCAACCTCTACATTATCATTTGATATATTTAAACAGGTTTTTATTCTATACTTTCGGCAAAGTTGATTAGCATCTGAGGGGTGCAGAAACCGGCGCTCGATGAAATGGTGACATTGCCAAATGCTCATTATGAGTATTATTTAGTTTAACTTCACTAATAATGCAGTTTTTTAAAGTTTTAGATTTTTCCTTTGTATATGCCTAATGACCTACCTTGATGAAAAATTCCAAGTGATTTAGAAGTGGTCTAGGTTTTTGATGCGTGAGTCAGTCAGTGAGTGATAAAAATGAAGACCTTGATAATTCCATAACTATAAGAGTTTAGATTAACAAAATTTATGATTCTAGGTGTTAAAGGGAGTTTTGTTATACATACAAAATTGCAAGTTTATAGAGACGAATAGTTTTTGAGTTATGGGGGAGTCGAAAGGGGTTCGTGTAAGATACACATGTCCGGTGGCTCACTATTTTCTTTTCCGTTTGTTCCGAACTTGGCTGACACACTGCAGTGTGTCTAAACTCATCTAATATTATATAAAATGTTTCACTATTCTATCTGAGCCATCTCTATTGATAATATCTACTGATAAACCATATGAAAAAGTCTTTTGGGGTGACCATTAAAATTTGACCCCTTTAAGATTTTTCCCTGCTACTTTGTTATTTAAAATATTTTATGTTCTTATTTTCTGTAATGATATAGAAATTATTTTCATGATTTGTAAGTTATGAAAATAGAAAGTTAAATTATTCTACAAATTAAAGTATGAAGCACTTCACACATGGTTTAAAAATATAGAACGTTCAGTTAAATTGTAAACCAATTGATATATTCTCTGCATTTATTTCCACCCTTTCGTAATCTATCAACTATATCATAATTGAGCAGCTCTTTGCCAAATTAAATAAATAAATAAGTGAATAAATAAATATATATTTAATTGTATTTTATTTCTGCAGTTTTGCAGCTAAAGAATTATATTTAGTATTTGGAAATAGCTTTTACTGTAATTTTGTAATGCATTTCTAAATTTTTATTAGGCTTTAGATGAAGAATATTTAAAAGTAGATGCTCAGTTTGGAGGAGTGGATCAAAGGAAAATATTTACGTTTTCTGAAAAGGTGAAATTTTCTGTGCTTTTGTGTTAACTAAAAATCTTTAATTTGCATTGTAAATCCTATATATAACATGTGTAAACTTTTTCTTTATGAGTGTGTATATACAAGGTGTCCCAAAATGACCGCATAAACTCTACACAGTTAGATTCCTTGTTGGGAGTATATAAAAACTGCCCTAAGAAGTGTTCTTGTACGATTCATAGTTTATGAGAAAAATACAAAAAACAAAGTATGACATCACTGCCGGTGAACTTTTAAGTATGGCGTCACTTCTGGTGGAAGAAAAAACACTTTATTGAACATATCCACAGCAGTATATGCACAATTTAAAGAAGATGTTCAAAGTGTCCGCCGTGCATGTCGAGGTAGGCTTGAGCACGCCGTGGAATGGCTGTC
>KL868916.1:0-11162 GCA_000611955.2 Stegodyphus mimosarum | reverse complement strand
TTTTTTTTTTTTTTCTGCAGATTTTTAAAATGTCTTTTCTTCAAGAGTAAAGGCGAATTTTCAAGCAAAATCTCGAACTATTTCCTTTTGGCTACTTTATTTTTCTAAACAGAATACCAAAACTGTAAATAAATAAACCTCGAGAAATGGAAAAGAGAAATATATATTTTCTGAAAGAAATCTGACGGTGAAGGACGATGCCAGCTGACGCATTTTTGCACGCACCGTTAAGGATACCTCTCTTCAAAATAAAATACGAACTCTTGAACGGACCCGTCTACTAAAAAGATCTCGCAGTCTGTCACTATCTACGATAATGTAAAGGAAAGGAAATTACTACCTCCTCTAATGACAGAAGCAGAGAAGGGAAAAAAAGGAAAGGGTGGCCATTGCAGTATCACCTAGTCGGTCGGAGTTGAACCGTGCCTCTTTCATTTTTCATCCATCATATATATGCGCATATCTCATCAACATCCCCCTACCTCTTCACGAGTCACAGAACTAAGTATATATGAGATCAGATCTATTGTGCGTGTAGAAAAGGGAGCTTGGGCAAAGATAGGGGATTCATGCCAGACTGAGAAATCGACCCTAGACTGCATTGGTTGATGTTATTTGGATGTGTCGAAATGAAGAGGTCCATCTGTTGCAGTGGCTTATAAAGTATCCGCGATGAACGCAGGTGGTATAGAGAGTCAAGAGACTTCTTGATCTTGATTTTTAGCGACATTACATAACGAAATGTTTAAAGAATATAAATTTTTCCACACCCGTAGCAAATTCAGTTTTTTAGTGCTCCCGAAAATTTGCATAAATTCTGTAACAAGCATAAGAATTGTCAGTTGGGTATTTTATGGGGATTAGGATGCCGAAGTATAAAATAAATGATTTAATAATGGCAAAAAGATGATTTAGTTATACACTTCTTTATGTCTTAAAACACACCCTGTCTGAGTAATACATTGGGAAGAATACATCGCTTTAAATTGCTTAATAAATTTTTCAGTTTACATTAAAACAAACACTGTATTTTTTCTTTTACTGTGATAAAAGGTATGCACATTCTTACCTGCTAAGAGTTCATAGATATAAGAATAAAATGCACTGTCAGACATTTTTATGTATTCTCATTGAACAGACAAATTTTAAATAAAAAAAACGAGCTACGTTAAACAAGTTGTTAAACGTCAAATTAAGAGAAAAGCCATATTATTACAAAATCAATTACGTATTTTAATAAATTTTTCATCTTAGACTATAACTTCTTCGTAATTAGCACATCAGTATTAGTTTTCTAACAAATTAGACTACAGATGGACATAACAGACTTTAACTTAAAACGTTAAGTGATTTATTTGTGATAGAAGTATTTGCGAATATTTGGCAAAGTTGATCGAAAAGGTTTTAGGTTGTATTTTTACAATAAACCTATTCCAGAATTGGCAATAATAAAGGAATCAATAAAGCAGAAGCTTGGGTTCTGATGATGAATGTTTCAATGTTTAGTACATCCACATCAGTTTTAGGACATTTCCTTTTCAAATCCGAAAGAGCGCAATTCCAGTATCATTCAAGAAATACAGAATTGACGGGTTTGCCCAGCTGCGTTTTCCCTTTCTATTAGTTTTTTTTTAATTATTGAAGCTTTAAATGTCACTATATGCGAGTTTTTGTAAATTATCTTACTTTATTGAATATAGTTTTGGAAAATGCACTCTTGAGCCGAAACAATTAAGTTTAAGAATCGGTTTTTATCGCTATATTTGAGATTTAAAAAGTCAATTAGTTTTAATTTTTATTTATACATTCTAAGCTAGTAAACTGAATCAGTTCTAATTTCTGTTTGTTTATTTTATTAACAAAAACATTTACACAGTTTGTAACTTTTAATAGAGGACACATATGTTAGCGTGACGAAAAAGTAAAATACAAACACGAGACTTCGATCGAATTAAGAAAGTAAAAGTTTTCAATTGAAATATTCTGCCCCAAACTCTGTAATTTCATTTTAATAATTTCATTTTTTAAAAGGATGCGAATAATAAAATTTATTTTACCTTGTTAAGTAAGACTATCTTCATCGTAAACCTTCATCTTAAAAATTAGTATATAGAAGTTCTTAAAATAGATATATAGGGTACTCTATTTTTCTCAGGGACAACTATTCCTCAAATTCTTTGGAAGCAAGTAATATTTTCTATAAATAAAAAGAGGTAAAAATGATTATGAGCATTTAAACATACGTTTTAAAATGACTACAACTTTCCCAAACCCATTATTTTATTTCTATTTTTGAGATGATTGTATGTAATTGACATTTTATTTATCTGATGTACTACATTAGCATTTGAAACTAAGAGCTTTGTTTTTGAACTGTCAGATTTCTACATTATAGCATACTAGAAGCACTTGTTTCCTGCTTCTCTCCCATTATTTTCATTATTTCTTTAATATATCATGTAACAGCACTTTTATTTATTAAAGGAACATTTATGCATTGTGAAGTTACGCAGGCAGAACGAATTCTGCTATTTATAAGTTTAGAAAGTGTCATAATATTAATTTTTAAAATACGATTAGAAAAAATCTTAAAATCTTGTAACATTCAGGTCATGGTAATATGTTGAAATACCACTTCAAAAAGAAACTTTATCTATTTTAAACATCTGAACGAAAACTAATAAGGCTCATATTTATATTTTTGTGTTGCTGTTTGTTAGTTGATGCCCTTTGAAATTTATTTTATTATTTTTTATCGTTTATTTTATCAATTATTTATCATTTGTTACTCTGAAAACAGTTTCAAGTTGATAACTCATAATGTAATTGGGAACAATTTATATTATTGGCCAACTAGGCATTCTAAACTTTGGCGAAACTCCTTTGACATATGCATTGTAAAGTTACAATGCATATGCCAAAGGAAATATTTTAAACAAAAATGTTTAGTTAAATCACTTAAAAAGAAATATTTGAAATGAAACCGATATAATTTTTGCATTTCTTGAGTCAATTGTCAGTTTCATTACAATGTCCTTTTATTCAAGTAATACTTTCAAAGTACAAAATTCTAGGTTCAAGCAAACGCATAATAATAGTTTGTGTGTTTTTAACGTATAAATATCTATTTAAATTTCTTTCAATTTTAGCAATATGAATTTATGAAATTTAAATCATAAAAATGCAACATGACAATGAATTTATATCCAATAATCGGAAATATTTTTACAAATATCAATGTGAAAACACAAATGGGAAAAAACTAACTCCATTTTTAAAAGTAGCACAATTTTGATCAGGTGGTCTTTAATTTATTTCAGTGAAAAATAAATGAAAACGTTTCTTGATGTAAAAATTTCATAAAATGAAAAGTATATAAAATACGATTTTAATGTACACATGTGCACAGATATGTAAACATACACTAAAGAAATATTATTGATGCTAGTAATGAAAATTATAATAAGTTTAATTATGATATTTTATACAAAACCAAATATAACTCTTCATTATTTTTGCTTATGAAAACCTTTAACATGTTTGTTATGAGATATATAAAAAATACTGTCCTTTTATTGCCCAATAATTAACACTGTCCTTTCAAAGAAAACATACTCTTCCGACATATTCTCATCCAATGCAAGGAATTTGATATCCCAAGCATAGCACCTAAATGAAAATGAAAGACATAATTTTAATTGCATTGGTAATACGTTCATAAAATACATACAGAAAATCTGTATGATGAAGCCACTTATTCAAAAACCGGATGTATTATAAATGAAACGAAACAATTTTGAACCTATGTGGATAATATATAATGCCAGAAAATAGTTGTTAATTATCTTAAAACAGCAAATTCCCATGCCAATGAATATGCCATAAACTAAATATATTTCAGTTCGTATCAAAGACATATACAGCTGAAAGATGAAAACTTGTAAACATTATCATAAAAATCCTATAATTAGTTGGCAAGAAATACATTATATTTATAAATTGCTGCTAAATAATTTGGCATAATTTACAACAACAACAATAATAATTAAATCTTACAAAAGAATTGGAAGTAGTTTCAAGATTTTGATAACAAGGGTTTGAAACCTTCTCAGCTCTTATCCTGCATATCCCTGGTCATTTGAAATACTGCATATCACCAAAAAGAGGCTCCTTGAGAATAAGTTTCAGGATTTCATGAAATCTATAAGAGGCATGCATTATTGAAGTGCACTGAAAACAAATTTAGTTCGCACATAAAGCTCTCATGCAAAATTAATACGTTTCGATATGTATATCATTAACAACCCGGTAGAAGTCGCAGCATTATTCAGTTTCAGCCCTTTTTCTGGCAAGGACATTTAACGTAAAAGCTTGCAGTTTCGTGTATGACCTCTCCAAGAATTGGTCAAGATTACCAATTCTTTCACTGTGAATCTTATATTCAACAAAGCTTTATGGGAAGAAATCTAGCGAGGTAAGGCAAGCGATTGTTGCGGCCATGGAAGCAAGTCCATTTTTATAAATCTATCGTATTGGAAATCGATTTTACTCATCCTACACATGAGCCACTAGCAAGACTTTGCTATACCTTATTAAAAAAAGATAGATATTGAGATCAATATCTTCCACTTCTATTTGCTGGATTTGAGGAAGCAAAAAAATCTGCTGTATGTCCAAATACACATTGAAGCTAATACTGTTTAATTCTAACAAAGGAAAAGAAGCCAGAAATCTTGAATCTCGATTGTGTTCATGCCTCACACAAATGTCTTCAAAGGCCCAAATTTAGCAACTCTAACGACTTAAGACATTTACATGGATTGTGGCCTCATAGTATTTGCACATAACCGTCTTAAGTGACATAATTAAATAAAAGCATTTACAGTAAACATCGTACAATATACATTTTAAAGAGTCCTCATTCCATTATTCGCAGAAATCTCACATATATTACCAAACAAACAGAAAATCAAAGTTACAGGAAACGTTATCTCATATATAAGAAATAACCTTAATCACTTTATCTGAAAATACATTTTTAAATGATAACATTTAGCTTTAAAAATCCTGCAACTATTTTCTTAAAAACAGTCATTCACACTGTGTATTGTATTAAATATTCTATATTTGCTCGTCCTTTTCACTGGGGAGAAGCAGTAATGAAAATTTCACTGAAATGATGGTTCTGGAGTTGATTAAAATTTATGGGCAAAGATGATGAAAAATGATGAAACTAAAAATGAAATTCAATTTTTAACTATTCCTAATATATTTTTATCATCAATCTTATATTTGAAGAAAACATCAGAATGCAAATGCTGTTTCAAATAAAAAAAGCAAGCCAAGCATTTTGAAGTATACAAAGTTATAAACAACAATTATTTACAATAAAAATTTCAAAATTTTATTGCATTTTACTAGTATTACCGAAACTTACGTAGGCATGAAGCAATAAAATCAGTTTATTACAATTTTCTGAAGCATTTTTAATCCTTCTAGAAAACTGCAATGATAATTACAAATAAAATGCGCAAGGCAATTTCTGATGCGTTTCAGCCATTTAGTCCCATAAGACTAAACTGGAAAATTTAAATTGCCAAAAGAGATTTGCATCTAGCTAAGGATGAATTCATATGTTCTAAAATCATAATGAGTGTATTTCGAATAATTAATTAATTTTGTTATAACATGTTAAGAATATGTTGATTTGAAGAAATGTATTTTGTAATTTAAAGCTTGTTTAATCATGTTCTCTATTTACTGAAATATTTAAAAAATTGCAGAAGTACTTTCTATTTTTTAAGTTAATTATCCAGGTAGAAATAATTGTATGGGTTCATCTTCTTGTGCTGAAAAATTGCATATATATACCATAAAATTACTGAATATTAATATAATATAATCCGCATGGAAATTTTATTTGTAAAAATTTCACATGATCGGAAATCGCCTGAGAGAGATAGAAAGCTACACTTTATTACTAGCTTTTATATATGAGTCAATAATTACTGATTTACAAGTAAAAAGAAGCTTTCTTGTATCAAAACACACAACTATATTTTGATAGAATAACAAAATCTACTTAAAACAGAACAAGCGCCTCAGTCTTTCTATTTTTATAATTTGATCATGTAGTGCTATACTAAGTAATGTAAAAGCTTTTTTATGCCTAACGTGAGCGACTCCATTGGAAATTAATACCCGTTTAACGTATTACCATTAGCAATACATTAATCAAAATGTATAAACAAAATAAGATATTATAAGGTATTTCTCCCGCCTTCTTCGCATGCCTTCGTGGTGCAGTAATCAGCGCGCTCGATGCGTAACCGAGAGGTCCGTGGTTCGATTAAAGACGAAGGCGTTGCTCATTTCTTCTCTTTCTTGCTTCATAAATCCTCTACACTGGCACCCGAACTCACCGAGATTCGGCGATTGGGTCCCCCAAACCACAGTCGTCTTTTAAAAGGGTGAGTATGTAAGGTATTTCTCCCGCCTTCTTCGCATGCCTTCGTGGTGTACCGGTCAGCACGCTCGACGCGTAACCGAGAGGTCCGTGGTTCGATTCCTGGAGAAGGCGTTGCTCATTTTTAATGTCTCCTGCTTCCGCAAAAAAACCTAACGTCTCTAGAATATTATCAAATAAGAATACATTAAATTGAAAAAAAAATACATCAGAAGTTACAAAAATTGATAACAAAAAAAGTGTTTTTGCGCAATAATTAAAAAATTCACTTATTTTTTACTATGAAAAGTTAAGTTCGTCCCCTTTCGAATTTCAAATACCCTCCGTTTCTTTCGATAGGCTACTGAAACGCACGCACATTGGCACTCGTTTCACAAACACTGTCCGATATTTCAGAATTTCGCACTCTGTCATGAAAACATCCTAAGTTATAAACAATTAATATTACTTTCGGTAGATAATATGTCATTATTTGCTACTTTTGAAAACAGGATAATAATAAATTTAAATTTGAAGGCTAGTTATTCTGTGAAATATACGCATAACGTATTCATTTAACAGTTGAAAACAACTTAATATTTTAAAACAGAAAAGAAAAAGTAGTGTTTATGCCATAAAAATATATTTGCGCATAATAATATCCGATTTTTATGTCAAATGAAGTATACCTAAAACTACATTAAAGGTATTCAGAAGGACAAGAGTAAATAATTAGAGCTAAACATTTCATTTCCCTGGACATTTTTCAAAAATGTGGAAAATTTTAGGTTTTCTTTAAAAAGTGTACATTCTTAAGCATTTAAAAATAAAATAGGAATCACATTCTTCTAATTCTTCATTCGTTTTTAAAGCTTAATTAATGCATTCCGGTCTTTTTCCATTTGCAGTGCAAGTATAAAAATGTTTTGGATTGTACTTCACAAAAGGTAGCTCCTCATTATAAAGATTTCGTATTAAAAACAAGATAAATTTTTCAAAGTATAGAGGATGTGCAACAATATGTCTGTTCGTTTGACATGATATTTATTAATAAAGAATTTAAATTACATATATTTTTTCAGTGTCTGCCCATATATATATATATAATATTAAATCGTCAATTTTTTTAAATAGAGAATCAGATCAACATTTTATTCATGTTCAGGGAATATGATTTTTTTAAGTTATCTAAAATACGTAAATTAATAACTTACTTTATTATTTTGATTTTTAAATGATTTGATGTAGAATTTATAAAACCAAAATGTCAAATAATAATTATTTTTAAAGGAATTTTAAGCAATAATTTAGTGCTAGCTGAAATAAATTAATGAAAAATTGCAAAATGAATCTCGAGCAGACTTCATATTCTTGAAAGAGCAGATAAAGTCTCTTTTTGTTCTAAGAGTAACGCTGATAATCTATGAAGAATGGTTAGAATGATCATGTCTAAAAGCGGTCAAATCACGACGGTTCATCAATGTTGACAAATTGCTGAGGTGAGACGGCAAATATTTTGCGCTTTGGATGTGTTGTAAAGGCTTAGTAAAAGTTCCCACTACCACACTGCAACTTCTTAGACAAGTTTGCAATGTTTTTGCTACTTCATGTGCTACTTCCATATGTACCGTTTTATAAACTAAAGGAAAGAGATATAAAACCAGAAGTTTGGCAGAAATTTGAGCAAAACAAACATATTTAAAAAATAACTAAAATTTGAAACGCGTAATTATGATTGAATTTAACATGTTTTTAACACAAAAATCATCAAATAACTCGAAGGAAAGAAAGCCGTTGAGGAATGTGATTAAAATATTTGAGCATAATATATTAATCACATCTTAAAATTCATCATCTAGTCACATTTTAAGATTCATCATTCTCACATCATCTAGTCTTGCCATAGCTTTGATGTCTATACTGTATGAGGCGTTGGTATCCTCCTGTTCACTGAAAAACTCCGTATTAAAATTAAGATATTATATTTTTTTATTAGAAATTTTGCATTTTGATATCAAATGTTTCTCATGAAATTTCCTGTGCCAGTTCAGTGTTAGGGTGATGAGACACCAAAAAGTGCATTTTTGTTAAAATCCGTCATATCAAATGTTGGCTGCTTCTCTGAATGCCAACAAAGGAAAAAACTGGTTTCGAACGCAGAGCTTTTAAATTAGCCTCGACCTTATAGTATTTGTAATCCAGTTTTGTGAGTCGTGTTTGTTTCGTAAGGTAAGAAATTTAAAGGAATTTAATATCAAGAAACTTCATTCTACGAAGCATTGAGCAAATATACTGTTTAATGAAAGTTAATCTGTTGTTTAAATATTCGACTTTTTAATGACAAAGAGGATTAGGAAAAGTTCAAGTTCACGAGAAAGAAATATGTATATATATATATAACTAATTTTGACTAATTTTGAAGCTAGAAGAATATCTTCGGGAGTGCCTGACATACATGCTAACCGTTGCACCGCAGCAACACGTTGGAGAGTGTCTTGAACAAGAAAATAGCCGCTGTAGAAGAAAAATTTGAAAAAGTCTTAGAGTTTGTAAAATCGAAAATGTCCGAGACTGTAAATCAAGGAATCGCTAATCACTGAAGAAATTTCTGTTATTAAACAAGAGACTCAAAAAAGAAACTGACTATTAGGGAAGATAATTCTGGAACTAGTTTGGTCTGCAAGCAATGTTTCAGTTCAGCTTTCCTTGATTGACAGCTGTTGTTTATTCTGCTGTGAACAACATCTCGATTAAGTCATCTGGTTTCGTAATATGCTGGGAAGCCATCATATAATGTATACAAAACAAAATGTGAAATCCTTTAGCAGGGGACTCTGGCATCTAAACTTTAAATTCGGCTGCCTGTTTGCGAGGGAAGCTGCGGGCATCTTATTGAGACTCACCCGAAAAACGTTCACATTTTGAAACCTTAATTAATAACTGTTTGGAGAAACATTTTATCAAGGATTATCGCCGATTGTTGCTTCAGGTACGATTTTAAATGGCAGGAGAAACCATTCATAAGCTAGTGAGTAACATCGAAAAATTATCTCAGATGGTCTTTCCAGATTGCAGCCAGAAAATTAAAAGACACGTTGAATGTCCAATATTTAACGACGCTATTAGTGATCCCGATACACAGCAGGCACTCCAGCTAGCAGACAAAAAACATCTGAAGAGTTCTTTCGTGTATGCTACGAAAGTGGAGGTTACATTGAAAATCAGCAGAAGAGATCTTCGTACTCTAACAGTTATTAAAGCGCCAGAAGACTCGGTGCTGAGAGCGAAGACGGAGCTAGTAGAAGCAGTCAAGACTCAAAGCAGCGAGGGCATTGCGCATTTTTCATGTCTCCTACTTAACAAAAAAATCTACGATATATTTATTGAATATCCGCATTATCTATGAGCTACTTACAGGAAATTTATTGTGATACATGTAGTTACGTTTTCAAATAAATTTAAAGTTTCTTCCTGCTTATTTAGAGTTATTAATTATAGATATGTCAACAAACCTGTAGCTGGCAACCACTGGCTTCTTTAAAATTTGGCTTTGGACCTAACGATAAAAAATATATCACAACAAAAAATTATTTGAAATTACATGTCTATATTTGTGATTCCTAATTTTACATTTCATATTTAATGTTCTCACTCGCATAACATTCGCTGAGGAACGCTCGACAACCTTCTATCAAGGAGTCATAACAAAACATTTAAAGTGGTCTCTCATATAATACAACTCGATGACCCTGTTACAGCTGCTGTGTTAAACCTTGTTACATCTATCTATTTTTTGTTTGGAGAAGTATGCCAAGTAAATGCCTTTTGTTTGTAAAAGTATATCAAGTAAACATTTTACTCCTGAAACAAGATAAAAATTACGTTAATTCATTGTGACTGAATATGTAAACCTTCATTGTATTTTCTACGAATACTATTAATATTACGCTATACTATTTCAAAATGTGATATTGCTACCATTTGTATTCTACTGTAAGTGAGTTAATTGTTTCAAAGTATATGACTCTTATGATAAGTGTTTTTTTAAAGCAGTTTCCAAACCGTATTTGGGCGAATTAATAATGAACACATGTGGGATTTCAAATACAGCTCCTGTATAATTTTAACATTCTATGATTTACTCCTTCGAGTAGGTTAGTATCAAATCACCGAAATGCAATTTTTTTTTCAAAGTAATATAGTCTCTTATGGAATGAATTAAAAACACGTCATTCTGCATTTTATACTGTTGAAAACCTCTTTTTTTCTCAGATTTAATTTTCTCAAATATCATTTAGTTTTAAAAACGGTACTTCAATTTTGCATCCCTAAGTGGCAAAGAATTTGGCCTTCGCATGATTTTTAGTTACTCCTCTTTCTTTCAATCAATTTTTTGCATGATTTTATGTGTTTGAAAGATTGAAAAATAATAATTATCTTAAGAACTTGAAAAGAAATAATGATTACATATACTGATAATTGTGTTCTGCCTACTAACTTTTATTTCCTCTCAGGAAGTCAGAATGGTTTTTTCCAGACGTAAGAATGAGGACAACGGTTAACAATGATTTGACTTAATAATAATAATTCCGCTTTAAATCTTAATTTCGCGTAAGCCTTTCCTGAATCTTTAAGTTTTGAATCTGAAAGTTTAACGATCGCTATACGAGCGGTATTCTGCGTACATTTGATTTATTAGTCAGCCAGCTCAAGTTTG
>KL868915.1:0-11146 GCA_000611955.2 Stegodyphus mimosarum | reverse complement strand
TTTTTTTTTTTTTTTTTTTTTTTTTTTTTTTTGTTAAAGAGTTGTCGAACTTAATTAAAATATTTATCGTGAAAAGTTTAATGAACTCTGTTTTCGTTTAATCAAATGAAGACATGACATATTTCTTTAATAAAATATTAATTAATTTATTAAAGAATTATGTTTAAAACTTATTAAAGAATTAAACGTGCTTTTGTATTTAGCTTTCCTCTACAATCACAACCAGTAACCCTCCGAAACAGACCGTCCATGCCAATCGATATGTCTTATAATTGCCGTCAATGTGTCACAAATTTCACATATTCCACGGGTCCCCTGCACTCCTCTTGCTGTTGACCGAAGGGGAGATAATTAAAATGGCGGACACTGCGCACGCGTACGACAGTTTTGGAAGGAGATTTGTCTAACCCCGCCAGAGCAAACACTGCAGCGTTCGTAGACTGTTTGCTCTGTTGGGAGTGATGGGGAAGAGAGAGGAAATATTGGGGATATTTCTCTAATTGCTACACCTGGCGAGATTTACCTAAGATATCGGAGTGTCTGTATGACTTTAAAAAACCAAATTATATCTATGCACACTCATATATTTGTGGTATTACATGTATTACAATTTGCTTGTATTATATGGTATGTATGTACAATTTAATTTATTGGGACTGAAAACATTTAGCGAGATTTCTCAAGTTACTTTTTCATATTAACTGCAGCGTGTATAACTGCTATTGCTTCAATATGCCATACTGAAAATTTTAGAATATGAGTTTTTAACAAACGAAAGATGTCAAAATGTGCAAATAAAGGTTTAGTTTCAAAAATTGCTTTTACTTATTTTATCATTATTACTTACGAGAACTGAAATATTAAATTTTATTTAATTTAATCTTCCTTTTATCGAAAAATTTTCTTCGCGAATGGTTATAAAATCAGTTAAATCGATTCGTTAAAAGGAGAGAATAAAAATATGGAATTCTCAATAAAGTGTGTAAATGAAAATTACATGCAATGGTAAGTATTTTTAAATTTATACTATGCATCTCATAAAATTTTTTTAGAAAAGAAATCTGATGCCAGAGCCTTTTTTTATACAGATTTCTGTCTTTACAATCCTTTAGTAATTTTTAGAAAGCATTACCATTATTTGTCTCCTATTTCATATTTCATTCAGAGTCTTCACCCTTCCCCGAGAAAGGCATCCCGTCTACAAAATATACTGTATTCTCTCATGTTTAGAGTAAGGCCCATTGCTTGCGGTATTACGCCATACAATACTCTTCGAATCTATAAATCAACATTGACAGAGACATAAAACAAAACTTTTCGTCTTTGAAATTTTCTTCCCTCCCTCAACAATATTTTCTTCCCAATTTTATGTGACGTGCATAGATAACATTCAGTCTCGCTTTATAACAAAAATCCAGTATTTTAAGTTCAAGTATTGAAAATGCTTAATCATTTAATTTCATGAAAGTCTGACAAAAATCATTGCATTAAAGGCTTTAAGCCTCATAATCAGAGCTTTGGTTTCCAGATCGCTTAATATTCATCTAAATATTATTTTTCTGCATATAATTTTTAAATGATTTAACTGTTCCCATATCCAGATACTACATTCATATACACAGAAAAAACTTTTCTACCACAATGCTTAAATAAATGATAATTCTTGTTCGCATGTAAACAGGACTCGTATGTAAGTTAAAGATTTCAACTAATTTAATTTTTTTCCAAAGAAATTAACAGTACTAAGAATTCAAAATTATAAAAGTCTGGTACTTTTTCCATAATTCCCTAAATCCTGTTAAAATATCCCCCAAACTGAGATTTTTTCCCTTTTATGTTTGCAACCGCGATTCGCTTGTAGTTACTGTTACCATACGAAAATCACGATTAATTAATTGCATGAGATTATTATGCGAAAACATGAAATAAACTCGTTGTTAAATGACGTGCAAACTGGAATGCGTCAGCCATGATCTGCTGCGGAAGAACGTTTTTTTATGAACTATACTTATTGTGTAAATATTCATGAAAGTTAACAATTAGATATGTTATGACTTACCTATGATGAGTACCGTACAAGTAAACGCATGCTAGTCTTTAGAAAAACAAGGGATACTTATAGAAAGGAAATCTGTCAAATAAAACTCTCCTCTTGGAGAACTATTTGTACAGAAACAACTTAGCAAAATGGCCAGGCTTATAAAATAGCCATGATTAAGGTCTTCAAGCTTGTCTCTCTGCACAGAAGCATCATTCCAACAGCGAAATCGACAATTGATGCGGGAAATTTCTTTTGGTTAGCATCTTTCCTTAAGATGAGCCATAGAATGATGGGGAGATCCACATGTTCTAAGCACAACTTTGATACCAGTCACCTACAACTCCAGCAAGACACATAGCCTCCTCTTTAAGTTAAAATAAGAGAATATTCATTGCTTTTCCTCCTCGAAAAGCCCAAGCGTGGATGAAGTTGATAGTAATATTCTGATCAAAGTAATCCAGTGGAAGTTTTCATAGCTTACCGTGGCTTCCTTCACCACATGCTAGCATCTTTGGCCTTTTTCCGCAAGTACTAAGATAACGGAGCTGACGCTGCTCTTAACCAAGGTAAACACCTCAGCCTGCTCTCTTCTTACAGGCGTGTGATATAGGATCGTACTCTCTTTGGCCACATAAACTGTACGAGATCCTACAAAGGAACCTAGCGACTTCTCGTACAGGCTTAAGTGATAACAACATAGAATAAGGATGAAAATAACCCTTTTTTATTATCCGCTATGAACAGAAAGGCGCGTACTTCGTGCTTTACAACAGCACCGACAACCTGCGGTGGAACTTAAGAATCGTTACACAGTCAAATCAAGACTAAACAGCAGTGCTGGACTAGTACTTTTAAGTTAAGGCTGACTAGGTTGACTCGACAACCTACCTGGCGTGATAATTATTTAAATGGCCACGGCGTATCAGCAACTCCGCGTAACAGCAAGGACTCATAACGTGCTCTGGCTAGTGAAATACGTTCTGAATAAACATACAAGATTCACCCTTTAAATAGTCACTTAACTTAACTTTAAATTTGTCGCCTGGAAAGGAAATGCGAGGGGAAGTTGAGGAATTCAGAAAAGATAACAAAAATGTGAATAATTGGTTAATAAAAGTAAGGGGAATCCTACTGTGTGTCTCCTGATCACCGGAGAGTAGTGCTTGGTAGGTTCATGTATTATCTTAAAAATTCTAGTGGCATGCACCGGCACTAGTACAGGTTCGAGACATTTAACTGAACATGCATTTTGTAAACATTTAGACGTAATTAACAAGAACAGAATAGAAAACAGGCACCCAACAGCTATTACCCTCGATGTTTAGAGAATCTTTGACTCGCTGTGGTGGTCTGATGTCATTAGTTAGAATTAGATTAGAATTAGATTAGTTAGAATCTCTCAGTTGCCCGACCTCAATTCGTCAGCTACTGCGTAGGTATATGCAGGCAAGACAAGTGCAACTGGACAGAGGGATGGTTTGGAAGGAACTTCGGGTAAATCTTGTCTTGGAAGAGAACCTTTGGAATATCGTAGCCAACACTATCCATCCATTTAATAAAGAAGAAACATTCCTTCTAGTTGCCTACTCCCATGATTTTCTGCTTACTTTGGCGGGCCGCAGCAACTTGGAAAGACGAGTTCAAGTGTATCTGTTGTATGCGTATAAGTTACGACTGAAAGAGCACATAGGCTTCTCGGTCTCTAAGACAAAGGCACTTAATATATGTCGAGAACATTTACTGCGCGGGAATCGATGCCTCAGACTTCTGGGTTTATCCATTAAGTGTGGAAAGGAACTAAAGTACCTAGCTGAGGTCCTGGATAACAGACTCGACTGGCGGCCTTATATCGCCTTATTGAAATCGAGGATGAATACTCTCACTAGTAGCGTGCGTTCTACAATCTCAATAAAATGGAAGATACCGGGAAAACTACTGGGGCTTTGGTATGACATATGGTTTGGCTTAGTTGATCATGGCAAAGCACACTAGATTATCGACCTGAGGAAAGGGATGCCTTCTTCAGTATATTCTAAGGGAAACTGGCTCATATACATGTTACACATGGTGAAAACCACGAAAAGGCCCTTGCGGTCAGCTATTCGCTTGGAATCGAACCCAGGTCAGAACTACCAGTGTTCAACGATTTTACCGCTCGGCCACTGGTGGGTCTTTATGGTACAAGGAGTAGCGGAACAAATTGTTTTATGTGCAGAAGTAATATGGCCTACTCTTACAGCCTATATGAGAAAATCTTTACTCACATCACAGAGACATTTAGTTTTTTGTGACATGCAGGGCATACCGTATTAATTCGAAAGAAGCTCTGAAAATCACGGTAAATACGCCTCCAGTAGACTTAAAAAGTCGAAAAAGAAGCGTCTATAATAAACGTTTTTCAAATGAGACGAACCAAGAGTCTTTGAGAACAAGTCCACCTTCATAGAGACTACGAACACAAACCTCTTCTCCTCTGCCGTCTAGCCGAAAGCAGTCTCGTCGAGACCATTCCCTAAACAGGATACTGTAAACCAGAGACTTGGCAGGCGTATTCATGGATAAGTCCAAAACTCCAGAAGGAGCTGGGAGTTGATTTTATACATAATAATATAATTAAGAGTATGTAGTTAAAGTACTTACATATTGTGAAGATTTATGAATGCTCTTTTGTACTTTCAATGCCTTGGTATTATATCAAGCGTTTTTTCATATGCTGTTTGCTTAATATTAATTAAAGTATATAATGCATATTTATATACTAGTGATACTGTAATTCTATATACCTGCATATTATCTTCCCAGCAGGATTTAAACCTCTGCAGCGTAATACTGCACATCTTGCAATTCTTTGCAGCATTTCTACATTTTTGCTAATGTAAATAATAAGTATTAATGTTCTTCACTATTTATTCAATTCTTCAATTTTATATGTGTTATTTTGTGTTTTAGTTAAGTTTTAAGAACAGCATTTTTTATTTACAGCATTTTTTGTATCTGCAGTATATTGATTTCTTAGTCAAATTCAGTGCATTACACATGTTCCTCATTTTTTGGCATCCTTTCATCTTTTTACTAACGCACTCCTGCAACTTTGTAATTCTGTGATACATTTCTACATTTCAGTACAAGTAATTAGATTTCTGCGTTATATTTAGGCCATTTTTAGATTCTAAATATGTGTATGTATACTTAAGATTTTATATTATAAAAATTATTACTTCCTCTATTATTTCTTCAACTAAAGGGCATCTTAGACATTTACTGTGGATTATGTATTATACAGTGTGTATTTGTACCCTTTGTACATCATTATTACTGTCTGCATATTTTATATTGGTAACATCTGGAGTATTTTGCTCATTATGTTAATTCGGCATTTACATATTTGCAATACCGATGCAGTTTTCCTATACTGTTTCACTAAATGCTTTTCTGGACAGTATGATTCCTTATCATGCACTGTAAATATTTATGCTGTAAATAATTTTAGGCATTCAATGCATCTGTGAATCTTAGTTATTTAGCTGTATTCCCTTGTTTTACACGTAATATTGAATAGTCTAGGCATCACACCATAACTGGTATGAACGCAGGTTTTGTTACGATGTACTGCAAATATTCGTCTTAAATTAATTACAAAAGGATAAAACAAATAATGTTCCGCTGAGTTATACTTAATTAGCCGGCCAACCGGTATAGTGGTTAGCGTCGCTAACTGCCGTGCCGAAGATCCCGAGTTCGAATTTCGGAGAAGGCATGGATGTTTGTAAATGTATAGTGTCTTGAGGGCAGAGGGCATTCTAAATATGCGGAGAGCCGAACTTTCTCTCGAGAGGTTGTGGTAGGGGAAGAGAGAGGGGAGACTCTCGGACTCGTCTCTCCAGGGTGTTGTTCTTCATCAAAATTTTGGGTGAAACTGAGCTAAATCGCATTGTCACCTGTAAGGTGCTCAAGGCTGTTACCGAAGACAGGCGTACACTTGCGCTTCTTGCAACGAGGAATTACGTAGGCTTGGGCTGACTATAGGTCAGAAAAGTAAGCATTAGCAACAACAACATATTTAATCAAGAATCATGTAATCAAGTATCATTTTATTTTATGCTATGCTTTACATCGAATTTTATATCTAAATATTTTGTCTCAATGTAGTGAACTGCAGGAGTCTTGTTTGCCCATGTAAGACTTTTATTTCATTTAATAAATGCCTCGTGTTCTGCCTGCCTGGCCAGCTGGGTCTGTGGTCTGACAGATAGCTGTTGCCATCTGCTGGGTTGGTAACCCGTTCTGCACAAATATAGGAAACATACCTGAGTCGGGAGCCGATTCAGCGATTTTCATCACTAACCATTATAGCGGGCTTCTAATTTATACAGGTACAATTTGAACAAGGGCGGCACTTGTGCGTCTAAGTCCGAATACTATGTATCGCAGGGCATTGATAACTAAAAAAAATGCAACATTAAGTTTTCATCCCAAATGAAATTCGGAGAAGAGCATCCCGGGTTAGAGTCCAAAGGTCCCCTCTTTCCTTACCATCAACCTTTCGGGAGAATTTCGGTTTGCCATATATTTTGAATGCGCTCTTGCCACACAAACAAATACGCTTGGAAACATCCATGCCTTTTCCGGGATTCAAACCGGATCCTTCGGTACGGCAGACAGAGACACTAGCCACTATCCTGTCTGAGTGGCTACTGATTTCCCCAGATATTAGCAAAAACAGCTGCGCTGGAGGATCTGTTACTCGTAGTTATCCGAAACACTTTATGAGACTGAGAAAAATGTTTCTGCTGCACCTATGTTGCGAGTAGGTCTTCGTATAAGTTAACCAATCAGATATCCTGGCAGCGAAGATTCCCAGAAATGTTTCATTCGACGCACAATTGAGAGTAGCTATTAAATTTAATAATGGCTTTCCTCAGTTACACAGTAACTCTTTGCGTCAACGAATTTGCTGCAGTTTCAAATCTTAAATTTAGATTTTATTTCAAAGATAGGATCGTCATGGTAGTGATGGTTTAGTAGATGACAACAATGGATAATATTTAGTGTCTGCTTTAAATAAGACGCAAGATAGATCCCTTTAAGAAAGGGGTTATGCTTCCAAAAACTGTCTCACTGTGTAATATCAAAGCAGTTTCCTTTATATCTGCATTAAAAAAAAGCAATACTAATGTTTATCAACATATGTACTCCTCATCATCGTTTTATTCGCTTTCAAGATTTTTTTTAAATATGTTTAGAAGGCAATTTAATAATAAATGCAAGGCATAGAAATGTGATAAATTATCTCGTGAATTCTTCATGCTTTCAAACATTCTTCTCGTTTCTAATTTAGAATAATTCCATTTAATTTTATGTAGTTATTTATATGGCTTTGTAATAAAGAATGACTTACAAAGAAATCTAAGTAATCACGATAAAATACTTGAAGTATAATAAATTGCAAAAAAGAAATATTCTTAATTATATTCATTATAAAACAAAACTCATTTTATAGGCTTCTTTTTTCATTACCAACAGAGAAACTGGGAAACTAATAAATTGCATTCGTTCAATTCAATTAACTTTCCTTACTTACAGGGAAAAAAAGAGTTGTATGTAAAGAATAGAAATAATGGAAACTAAATTAACCGATTTTGTGTTTGATTCCACAGAAACAGAAGCAAGAATATTTTATTAACGATAAAACTGGAGGTAATAGGATGTTTTATTTTTAATCTGAATTCGGGGAATTAATATGTGTTTTCTAAATTCTTCAAATTTAGTAGCAACACATCGCAATTTCTTGCTTTTAGAAAGATATGATGTCAGCGAAAAACGATTTTTACTGATAGAATGATTTCGTAGAACTTAGCAGATGATTTTTACTCAAAAATACTGGAATAAAAATCTTTAAGGATAATTGGGAGCGAAGCAGAGTACAATAACTGTTGTTTTCAGCTATAAGTATAAAATTTGCTCACGCCTCTTATATTTTCAGAATTTACGCAATGAGTAAATAATTAGTTTCATACAACCCTGAAATTAGTTTTTAAAACACAGTAACAAAAGGAGCAAAAAGAAGGGTGTTAAATAATAATATTCGAACACATAAAATAAAATTCGAACACAAAGGAAAAAAAATATTCGAACACAAAGAATTCAAACACAAAAAATATTCGAATACAAAGAAAAAATTTGAATAAACGATACGATTCTCCACGATAGATGCATAAACTGACAAGTGCTGATACTGCAGTTACAAATTTTGAACATATAATACTAGAGCAAGTTTCATAGATCATTAGGAGTATTTGTTAAATCTTATGTTAATAAGATTGGGAAAAGAAGGAAATCTGGAATGATGGAATTCTTCCGAAACATTTCATGTATCAGTTCCAAATCTCTTTGACAATTCACGAAACTACGCTGAGATGTATGCTTGCTTTTGATGTTTTTGGTATTAATTCACGCCAAATTGTAATTTCTCTACAGTTTATTTAGGAAATTGCTGAAAACGTCTTTCTCTAGGTAATCACACGTCTAAAAACTAAAACAGTCCTGAGTTTAATTATAGTAATTTAGATGATCTTCAAAAATTATTTTCAAAGATTATATATTATTAAAGATTTCACTGCATAGATCATAGCAAGCTTCCATTGAACCGATACTGTGTTGGTCAACGTACACTTCGAGTCCATTATCTTCCTGCGTTGTTGAAGAGTGATACGTGAATGCCGTGTTGTAGTCATACGAAGGCTTTCTTGCATAGCCATTGTTTCTTCAGATCGGATTTGTCTGTTATGTGAAGCGTCTTGCGTTCGTCGTTTAGTGGCACCCTGTTCTAACTCTTCCACTTGAATTTGACGATGATGCTAAGTTTTGTGTCCTTTGTCTACCTGCAACTTCTTCTCTCTCTCTACATCACGAAAATTCTGTTGACGTTTCACTTGTTTGATGACCCTCTTCATTTCGGTTATAGTTTCTTGTAATTTAACGTAAATTTTCTTGGATTTCTGCTTGTCTGCTGAGCCTCCTACTCCTTTCTGCTTCAGTCTCTTGAGCACGAAACATTTCTTGAATTTTTGTTTGTCTGCAGATACTCCTATTGGTTTCTTCTTCAGTTCTTGAGCGCGTAAGTTTTCTTGTCAATGTGCTTGCCTGCTGAGACTCCTAGCCACCGTTCCTTCTTCACTTTCTTGACGAAATAGAAAGTAAGTTTTCTTGTCGTAAGTTACCTTGTAAGTCTTCTAGTCGTTTCTTCTTGAGTTTCTTGAGCACGGAAATTTTCTTGTCTTTTTGCTTGCCTGCTAGATCTCCTAGTGGTTTCTTCTTCCTTTTTTGTAGCTCGTCATAACCTGTGTGCTTCAGCTCTTTGTCGTCTTAATGCATCTCCCGTAATGCCTCTTTTGCGTTTTGGCATTTTAATAAATTTAAAAACAAATAACACTGTACTAAATTAATAATTCAACTAAAATACATTAAATACCTGCAAGCGTTTAAACTGTACTCAAAAAAGAAAATATGTAATAAAAGAAATTAAACGCATGTAAATAAATTTATTAAAATGCATTGAAAAACTGAAAATAAAACGAACTATCAATATTGATTTAATGTACTATACACAGAGTTGCTAGCTGTGGCCAAAGCAAAATTTATAAGTTCTATATACGCCTGGAAACAAAACGCATAAAAACATTTCAATATGAATGAAATCAGTTCATTCTTTCCAAGAAAAAATCAATTCGTAAATAAATTTTTTGTTACCAAACTAGGAAATAAAAGCATTTCAGATCACGTATGACGTCATGATTTTAATTTAATGTAATGTAACAGCTTTTGCTTAATATCAATAAAAGAATTAACGTGGTAACAACATATCTTGTCAATAATCGTAACTTGAAATAAAAACGTTGCGAACAGCAGCTAGTTATTTAAAATGATGACGTTAACGAAAAATTTTCGACATGCAATGACCTCATATGCAATCGCATGCTTTCTTCAACGTCAGAATATGATCTTATATAATAATAATATATTTAATGTTTGGCAATGCTATTTTTACTAGTCCAAAAGGGCAATTTGCCCTGAGGGACTATTAATTTCGTCTTGGCATTTTGCATTCGTTCACTATAAATAATGGTTAACTTTTCGAATTGTTGCCACAAATATTAGAGCCTTGTATTATATTTAAAGAAAATAAGCAATGAAGAATCTGCGTAAATATACGTATGTTTCTCGCATTGTGATAAAACAACGGTACCATGCAATTTTGAGTAACGTACATTTCCACACTATTATGGGCATCTGGAAGCCCAAATTTGGAATTTGTTTTATTACCTATTTCATATTTTGTGAAACTTTAACGAATTTTTGATTAACAAAATCAATGATTTCAAAGCGAACAATGGCAACACTTGTAAGAAAAACATTTTTTTCATATTTTTAAAACATACAAATTTCTTATTAACAAACTCCACGATTTGAAAGCGATCAGTGGGAACACTTCGAAATAAAGCAGGTTTTCATCTCCAGCGTGCGCTACTGTTGCCATTCGAATTTTTTTTTTTATTTTAGGCATCAGCCTATTATTTGATTTTTGGAAATTTAGATCAAGGCTTTTTCAACAACATTAGTTTTTAACTAAAGTTTATTTTTAAGCTGTTTTTAATATTATAACTAAATTTCTTGTTCAAAGCTTCCTGATGGTAATAAATTATTTGCTTAGTCGAAAATATATTCACATACATGAATTATTTCATATATATTTAGTTTTATAAAAAAAAGTTTTAAAAAAATCTGAAAGGTTTCAGATTTTATGTCCAAAGGCCCGTTTTTTTAACATTTTGTGTGTTACCGTTATTTATTAAATGTCATGTTCTTCACTCTTAAACTATAAAATTCAGTTCAAGGGCATTACCGCAAAATAATTCTAAATTGAGCATACTTTTAGAATTTCCGATACACAGTCTCAGGCGCTTAATATAAAAATGTTTTTTTCTTTACAATGTTGCCATTGCTCGCTTTGAAATGTTTGAGTTTTTTAATCAAAAATTCGTCAAAGTTTTCCAAAATATGAAATCGATAATAAAACAAATTCCAAATTTCAAATTTGGGCTTCCA
>KL868914.1:0-11098 GCA_000611955.2 Stegodyphus mimosarum | reverse complement strand
ACAGTAATTACGAGATATTTATTTATTAAATATTAAATGCACGTGCTCTTTTATTTTTATTTTTCCGAGGTAGCTAAATTATCTGCTTTGCACGGGAAAATAAAGCAATTTTATTTACAATTCTAAATAAATTGCTAAATAAATACAAAATCCATAACAATACCAATAAATGAATTAAATTTCATACCGTATGTAATTAATAGTCTCTATAATATTACAAATTATATGCTATTATTGTATAAAGTAAAGACAAAGTGTTTTTAATCAGAGAGGAGAGGTAAGGTACCTTTGAAATGCAATCTGTCATCAGAAACTAAGGAAATAGCTGCTGCGTCATTTTGTCGAACGTTCTTGATGAGGTTCAGCAAACCTTTCCTCCGAAGAACTAACTTTACTAAGATGTCGAAAGAGGAGTTTACTTTTCTCGAGCGTCTTGTCTCCAGGTGCTGAATATGGCCTCCACAGCACTAGATAAAAACAAGTTAAATGTATGCGCATTTAACCAAAAAATACCATAAATAATTTGTAATGCTGTTTAATATTTGGAGCTCGTAAGGTCGGCCTTAGAATTTCGAAAATAGACGCAAAGTTTGGATTTTTCTCATGTTACTGTATCGTAACTACAAGAATTTCGCAGCATTTTTAACTTACAACAAAACTATGACCATAAAAAGGTCAGGCAGTAACGGCCGACATCAGCTGGGAACACACGTGATAGAAGCTGAACTCTGCTTCAAGCAACACCGGAATTCAATACTAGGATTTCAGCAAATATTAGCAGGAGGCCTGTGGAATGTTACCTTCTTTGTATAGAACCAACCTTCAGCCAGAGTAATCCCGATGAATGTACAGCATATAATTGTGCCCCTCTCTTGGGTTGAAAATTCGTATGCTAGATGCTTAATAATTGGAAATGAGTAGCTTAACCTTAGTTGCGTTTCAAACCGATAGAAAGATCTGTCTGTGGAGAACATTCCATGAATCCTTTCATGAATCCAAAGAGACTGAATGTTAGCAAGAGACTTAACAAACTGTGGTGGCTCTTTAATGTTAGTGTGTTTGGTTGACATTTACTGGGATCCCTAGTACTTCGACAAAAGTTTCCGACAGATGAACCAGTTGAAAGCATTCTAGCTTAGTGAGTTACATCCGTTCATTTCTTAGGCACTATATGACTTCTGATGGGTTGACTTTTTCTCGTAAAACAATGTGCAGCCACACTAGTTTAGGAACTAAAAATTTTGGTTAAAGGAAAATTATCTAATTTTGGAGACTCTTCATGGGCACTAAACCCAAGAACGCTCATTCTAGCAGGTGAGGAAGAAAGTTCTATTTAACTTTTGAAATTATAGCCTTGTTACTGCTCTTTATTCATAGTTCCTTTATGATAAGTTGCGCTTAATATCATTTCAGTTTTTTAACTTGACAGATCCATTCTTTTCATGTTTTTATTAAACATTTTTCTGGGCAGCAGCTTCGGTATTAAAAAAACCTTGTACTTAGTATTTGTAACATTTACTGATTTGCAACTGGCCAGTAAAATTTAATGAGAGTGGAAGAATAACTACCTCATTTGGTAATGATTGATAGAAAATTTTATGACACTCATTGAAAAATTTATGATATTTGTTACTTTATTCATACTTCAAGTATACTGATTTGAGTATTAAATTTTTGTTTCTCCAGTAATTTTTGCGCGAAATGTTGTTACTGTCCTTTCTCATTCGTTGCAAATCGGTTATTTCAAGATTTATGCATTCATAAAAGAAGTGGGATATTTTCCTTTTTCTAAAACTTGCAAGGCATTTACTTATTTTATGTAACCAGTTTCTTTGTGTTACGCATCTTTACTGTCACTTTTCCCTTTTCACTTCCCTGCCAGAGGTCTAATTTTAGTTCGCGCGTATTCAAATGAGGTAGAAAGAGATAGTATTTAAAAAAGTTGTTTTAGATTGTTTAGTCAGACCGTGTTCCGCCTGAAGGCCACGTTATTAACTGAAATTCTAGAATCGTACTCTGTATTCGGCGTTGCTTTATTCTTGCCAATAGTGCTTGTCACGCCGGTGTAGGTTTGAGCCAACTCGTGCGTTATTCATTTTGTGTAGCCTTTCACTAACTTAGTTTAGTTTTAAACTGAATTCTTCTTTTTAAGTTACGCCATAAATGCTGGATGGTTATGTAAACAAATGAAGGGCCTTCTGTTCAATTATTTGAATTCTGAATAAAAGGAGATTTTACACCCTTCATGTCTTCTGTTGTTTATCTAGAGATAGCGATAATTCGCTTACGTCTACACATACGTACCTTGACTTAGTAGATGCTACCTAAGAGAGTGAGACTCAACAAACTTAAGAACTTTAAGTTAACTTTTGATATAAACTAAAGTAACCTAAATGTAATTATCTTAAACAAAAAAAGCATAGAAATTATATATTTAAGGTAAGCTATCGGAATTATTAAAATGTTTAGAGGGTGGAAAATGAAACTGAAACACTTGCAGGAAATAGCCCTCCAGATTTCAAATCAATTTATGCACTTTTGATTGTGAACCTTGAATGATTCTGAATTTGATCAACAAGTGCAGTGTAAATTTGAATTTTGACATTTTCAGAGGTATCAAACTTTAAGAATTATGGAACATTAATCGGAGATTTTTTTAATGTATCGAGAACACAGCGGCGCCTACTACAATTAACATTTAAGGAGAGCAGTATGTAAGGTTTGAGGAAGATATAAACATTTTAACTACCCTCGTTAATCACTTTAAATATGGACAGCATAAAAATAAATAGATAAGTAAAAAATAAAATATCAGTACTATACAAAATTGATTCCTCAAATATTTGCAATCTTATATGATTTCCAAAACATTCCCTGATGAAAACAAACGGAAAACTTCAATTCCGAAAGTCGTACAGCAAATGAATTATTTTAGCTATAATTATTTTAATTTTTGACCTTTTATAACTGGAATTTGAAATTTACACGTTAAAATTTGTTCTTACATATCGTTTAAACATTTTATTCATAAATTTACTGCACAACTGCCTTTTAGTGATATTTGCACAACACACTCAAATTTAAGTTAGTATGGCAGCTTAAATAATATTGTCCCAATAAAAGATCGTTTTATTTATTTATTTATTCTAATTTTAATCTATGCAGCCAATGTAAAAATTAAAGTTTCATACATTCGTGCTAAATGATGTCACGTAACCAAATTTTCACAAACTGAAATTTGTATTTCTATTCAGTCTTGAGACTAGAATCAAATTTATATTACCAGCCACTACTCAAGAAATATTTAGCCGCAAAATCTCTTTGCAGTGCGAAGCATAATTTTGTTACGAAGCCAAATAAATGCAATAAGCAAAGTGGAAATAAAGTTCAGTAAATTTTTTAGGTTATTTCAGACAATCTGATTTTGCCGCATGCTTACTTCTATCCACTTGAGTATGCCAGGAAGAGAAGATAGGCCATCGGGAACTGAGAACACCAGACTAGTCAATTTCTTGTCGCTAGAATTCTCATCTGGTAGTTGGCTTAAAAGTAGAATCTGAAATACAAATAAAATACACACACAAAAAAAAAGATCTTAGTTACAGCAATATATAAGAAGTATACAAACTTTAAGAGATTTCTCAATACTCACTTCTTCTTCCGTGAGATCGAAATTTTGAGTTTCAGTAGTTTTTAGTTCTTTAATCCAGCCTTCTTGCGCTTCTTTATTTTTAGCTGTTTCCAGCTTTGCATCATCGACAAGAGAACGACGCCTCTGAAAGATTCCCTTCTTGAACAAATGGAAAAGATCGGTATAAATAAAATTAAACAGAATCAATAAAATAATTCTAAAAATTAGTCGCTTAGAAATTTAGATATAGATTACATATTTAAAGTTAATTATATTTACTACTTTTCTTTATTTCAATTTAAAAAGGTAGAGCAAAAGAACATTTTAAAATTTATCCTTTCTGACAACAGAAATTCTTGATTCTCGTGTAGCAATACTAATACCATTTCTTTAAAAGTACTCTAGCAATACAAAGCATTAACTAACTTCATTTCTATTTACGCTATAGATCCTCTTTTTTCAGCCAAAAGAGCTCTTTGGGCCAGACATAAATTAAATGAGCTGTTATTAGGTGTACCTAATGTATACTTTGATGTATGGTCATGTCTGGTTCATGAAGCTTCAAACTACACAAGGTTGTGTAAGCCAGTGTTTCTCAATTAAATTTAGTCAAGGGACCTTATTATTTTTGCTTTGTGCTGTAATCGAGAAAAATTTCGTGTATCATATTTCAACGTAAATATCCATTTTGACCGCTCTCGAATCCATCTGAAGGATGTTTCAGCGTGACTTTTGTACGTACGGACAGAATAAAGTTCTTTTTTTTCCCCTAAACGGATAAATGGATTTAAAATGGATTCAGCAGAGATTTTTTGTGACGTCTGTGTACATACGTACTGTGCATGTATCTTGCATAACCTAAAAACGAGTAGCCTCAGAGAGTTGACATTTTGTATATGGGACTGTTGTAACATGTAGTTATGCATCTCTATTTTTGGTTGCAATCGGACACACCAAAAGTATGTAAATATATATGTACCCACTCTGTTGCCCGGCTCGGTGAGCTCAGTTTTTGCTTCCAATCGGACACACCAAAAGTATGTAAATATATATGTACCCACTCTGTTGCTCGGCTCGGTGAGCTTAGTTTTTACTTCCTTGTAAGAAGTAAAGGAAGCATTGTAATCACGAAAAATTTCGGTTATATTTGTAAATTCGAGGAAATCAGTTGAAATGAAATGCACCAAAAATGTGTATAATTTAATAGGCTATACAAGAAAGTCATGCGGTATCCACATCAGATTTCTTTTATTCTTATATGTTGGCAAATTGCGCATTTTTACTTTAAAAGTGATTGAATTATGTTCGCGTTAAGGTTTTAATGCCTTTAGTTAATATGCATGAAATGGTAGTAGAATTATCGACAATTTAAAAGTTGTTTAAGTGCGACTAAGCCTAACGGAGTAGCCATTGGTTTAGATTTGAAACTTACAGAATAATGAATTAAGTCAGTTTCTGCACCTTCAGTATCTTTTTGCCGAGTGGGACTAAGTAAATCTTCAGTTTGGTCCACCAAAAAATCTACTTTCTTCTCCGCTGTCCGAATTGCTTGTTTCTGAGTAGAAACTCTAATTTTAATTGTAAAAATTGTTTTTTTAACTGTTTTAACTGTATCTGGTGTTTTATGTTTTTGTATAATTTTCAATTTTTAATGAAGGTGTGTTGAGATTTATGTATTTTTGAATTGCCACTAAGTGAATGTATTAATTGAATGAAAAATATATCGCTAATGAAATTCGGGGAAATAAATTAAATGAAGCGCCGCAAAAAATTTGTACAATTTAATAGGCCGTACAAGAAAGTCATGTGTTGCTCACATCAGATATTTTATGCAACATAATGGAATTTCTAAATATAATTTTGCCTCGTATCCCCTTAAAAGGAGAATTGGCAGTAATCAAAAATTTTTCTAATACTAAGTTAAAGGCAGTAATCAAAAATTTTTCTAATATTAAGTTCAAATACTTGTATTAAGGTTTTATATTATTTCTAAGTTTTTTCATTTAAGATCAATACTTCTCCTTTGAAAAAAAAATTAAAAGTTTATCTGGGAAAATGTTACTGCATATTTTGTCCTCTCACGTCCCATAAGAAAGTGCAACCGCGCAAGAAAAATTTGCGAAGTTTAACTCTATTAAAAAATAATCATTATTATACATCTTTTAACCAAATATTACATAACGAATTTGCCAATAACTCGAAAATTTAAAATTTCAGTTTTAATATTAAATTTTCTTACACACAGGGTGATTGAAATATAGTGATTAATAAAATTATCGATTAATTATAAAACTTTTCTGAGAACTCACAACGTATTTGAAAGTGTCTATTGTACTGAAAAGAAACCATTTGTATATGGTCCATATATATAACAAACTCAGTGTTATGCTAATCAGTTCATCAAATCCACAGACTGTAAAAACGTAAATGATAAAGGATAACTAACGCATTAAAAAACACCACATTTTAAATAACTTGTGTCAGTTAAAGGAAAAGTTGCCCATTGCAGCATACATTTTTAACAAACTCCTTAATCTTCAATCGCCAGTGATTTTGATGTCAAACAAAACTCCGTTATCACTTGAAATTTTCCGCGCGTAATCCTTTGTTGGTCTGTTTGTGCATCAGGAAGTAACGCAGACTTTCTCAACCGGTAAGGAGGGGGAAATTTCTTTGTAGGGGGAAATGTGGTCAGAGTTTTATTTAGCTGTTAAACATTTAGTTTTAAATTATAATTTGATTATTTAAATTATAATTTGATATTTATAAGCATTTTTTTCATTTTATGTTGCTTATAAAAGACATTAAGAATAATATAAATCTAAATTGAATATACTTATTTTTCAGTTTTTCGAAAGCAGTGAGGAATGATCCTCTAGGGATGACGAAGGGGCGCCTGTGGCAAAATGGGTTGAAAGCCACTAAAGTAACATTTTGGATCTTTAAAGCACAATGGGGCGTGTAGAAATCAGATCTTCAAAATGGATCTCAATAAGAATTTTATAACAAAACGTTGCTATTGAGTAGATGATACATGAGATTTTGTTCTGTATAATTTGTTCCTAACCAGTCACAGCAACCGGTGCGTCATTGCCTAGTATGTAGGGAAGTACGCTATTCGTCATACACTCCATGCAGTGTGCATTTTTGGGGTTATTAATTGAAAGGGGGGTTTAAAAAAACAAACTGTATGGTAAAAGCAATCTGAATCAAATATTTTTCGTTTGTTGAATGTAGAAATATCTCCAATAATTTTAACTTTAATACATAAAATATGTGCAATTTCCCCCCCTGGAACTTTCAGCTTTATCCGACGAAGTCTCAAGAAACCGCGGAATATCATTTGGAGAAGGCTTCCTCTGCTTGAATGTTCTATTAATGAAGTGCGGTTACCTGGTCGACGGTTTCTGCTTCGGATCATCTTTATAACTGAGAAACATTTCAAAGCTTGAAGAATCTTCCTTTACCCTAAACATAGCAAAGTTTGAAGAATCTTCCTTTAATAATATCTAATTGCTGGGTAGAGTGAAAATCCTCTTCAGATATACTCTTAAAAAGCATCTGGAAGCAAAGATCTTGATTTTTTCAAAATCGAATAAATCAATTGCTTTTGCAAATTGAGAAAAAGCAAAAGAAACGATTGATAGAGGTTCGATCGAAACTTTTCAACCGCTTGAAATCATATTATGTATTATCAAAAAATTAGATTTTTTTTGGTTTTACTGCAGTCGAATTTCATTTAAGTAATGAATTAATCGTGAACCAATGATATGATCAAGCCTGCTTAAGGAGGTGATGCAACGTGATGCCATGGGTTGATCAAGAGTTTTTGAGTAGCACAAATTGTTTCATGTCGTTCCTTAGACTCCTTCACCTTCCTCCTACTAAAAAGGGTCATGAAAGGACGGCACCACGGTTCGGTCCAGTCTGTTCAAACGACCGTAACGAGGGAGCTGAAGGGCATTCCAGTTTCTTGGGCATTCTAGAGAGCCTTCAGTGATTAGTAGAGCCGCTGGTGATTACTTTGAGGATTAGCGGTGATTATTTGTTTTATGACTTTTTCTTTCTCACTGTCCAAAACGACAAGAACTTTTCTTTGTTATCTTGTATAACTTATTTTCTTTTACATTTTATTATTCTCCTGAATTTTCTGTAAAATGTTTAAATTATATATATACGTATATGTAATAAAAATATTTAGAAGTACCAAAGTAGGAACATCGAGACGTAGAAACGCAGAAATAAACTGGTGGTGTAGCACGTAGAATTCATAGAACGTAGTAGATCCATACTAAAGAGAAAGAATTCGTATTACGCAGAATGCTGAAATGTTGAATTCGTAATGACGAAGAAACTTGGATGTCGCGGTGGATTAAATTTCCTTTTTATTTAAATTGAAATTTGTGGTCACAATTCACTTGGCACTCTAATCGTGCCTATTACCAGAAAATTTACTTCGATACTGCTGCGATAGAAAGAGAGCACAGTGAAATAGCGTCCAAGCAGCACAGAGGGTGAAGATAAAGTGCAATTATCCAATACGGAAGTTCACCAAGAGGAAGATTTTGGTTTAGATTAGGAAAGTTTCAGTGCCCGAAATTTTGAGTTCCAGTTCCGAATTAGCTACGTCATTAACGTACGCAATATATGCAAGTTGGAGAGATCTAGAAATGACGCAGTCCAAAGAATATTTTCCGATTTTTAGAATAGAGAGGGTAAATTAAGAGGTTACGGCCAGGTTAAATTATAATTTACATATTTTTTCCTTATGTATATATATAAAGTTACCACTTAAATTCTTTTGTAAAATATTAAATATGAGAAATACAGTCTTTCATGAAGCTTTGCAGAACTTTTGCCCTGAGCAATATGTGAAATCACACATAAAATGTTATAATTTCATATACCTATTCACATAGAGGGTAAGAGCTTTAGGAATGAACTTAGAATTCTTTTTATTTTAAAAATCTTCATCTAATGAATTAGATATGCGTAAAAACTTTCATATTTATCAAAATCCGTCAGTTCGTATTAACGATTTTTTTTAATTCGATTTTTCTGAATGTATTGTATATGTCTTATACAAAAAAATTATCCCAAGGTTTCTTTTGATCTCCTTAGTTTCGAATGTTTTCAATAAGTGATTCCATACCCTTTTTGTAGTATCTTCTCATGATGAATGTACGTGTCGAGTAATTTTTCTGACGAAAGGAAACCTGCGCTCGATTGCCCGTTGAAGTATTTGAATTGAGAGTCCAATTCAAATATGCCATTGAAATGAAAACTTAATTACGTATATGTTGATTTTTTCCATTGCCTTTATTTAGTAAATCTACTCCAACATTACTTCAGATGATAAAGAGAAATGAAAAATATTTATAAGTATGGTATATTTTTAAAGACTTCCTTCTCTTTTTCTTTCTTTCTTTTCCCAAAAAAGTAAAATAATTGTAAAAAAAGACAATTAAAGAATATTTTTAATAACATACGCATATTCGATAAACGCATTTTGATTACACAGAAGACAGTCTGATTATCTGCTAAGAAAACTTTCTTTTTTTTAAAAAATGATGTGTTTTATAGCATAGTTAGGATAAAGCGTAGTTATTATTATCTCGCTTTGATTGGCTCATTAATAAAAACTGTAATGACTAAGAGGAAAGCAAGCGGAAACGTTTTCCTAATGAGATGGCCAATTACAGTGAGATGGGTGAATATGAAGAGGGTTGGCTGCAGCCTGCTAAAGGCCATTTATGAGTTATTCATTCCCAACACTATCTGGGCTTCGAATGATTTTCTTATCTACATTTTATCCAGATAATTTAAGTAACACTGCTAATAATCATCTGAATAAAATGTATTTTTATTATGAAAGATTTAATTCCCGTCTTGATTGAAGGAGATATGCTACATTAAGGATGTGTAGATAAGTATTTAATAGCAAATTTCAGTTTTTGCGAACGTTGTACCAATGTTAAATGAATATCTTTAGATCGCTGTTAAATTATTTGAAGAAAATTTGATATACACTAATATAACACACGAAATTGCAGACATTTTTTATAAATCACAACAAAGCGGTAAATGTTCATAAAAACTGCCATTTCGATAAACAGTGGAACCTCAGATTGCGAACGCCTTACCTCGCGAATAGTTTGGTTCACGAACAAATTACTTGAACGAAAAACGACTTCATGAGGAAAGGTGTATCGATTAACGCTGTAACTTAAGTTACGTTAAGTTAACGAGTAACTTAAGTCGGCAGCATGCCACATGATTAACATTCGGAGATTTCTGAAAACATTATTTTAACATTTTCCAGTGTTTAACTCTCAATAACAAATTATGGTAGCTACTGACTTATAGGATCATGAATTCAGCTTATAGGAAATTACGGGCAAATTGGGTTGCAATCAAAGATTATAAATTCTTTGACTCTTAGGAGATATTTAGTTATCTATGATATTGTGTATAAAAAAAACACAAGGGCTAGGAAGTTAACTATGATGACGAAAAGGTATTACAGAAGCATAAAAAATGAGCTGAAAAACAACTTAAGTCGTAGCAATAAAAGGAGAATGTGGAAGAAAGGTTTCAGGAAAAAAAGATAAAAAAAACTGTCCTAATTCTCTGATTCGCAAAATTTGTGCAAAATGGGTTAAGATGCAGATTTTACTTAAGGATATCACCCTGATACAGCAATAACATGATACGACTTAAACATTTTCAATGACAATGTCATATCTCAGTCTTAAAACATTTTAAAATGTCACCGACAACAAATCACAGTGGACAAATTTTGATTGAAAGAACGGCCCAGCAAGTCTCAAGGAGAATCGAGTAGCTCTTGAAGACAAAGGAAAGATTAAACAATAATGCCTCCTAAAGAACTGACGGAAGAGAATTTCGCATCTAAACAATAACATCTTTCTCACCATTTCCACTTAAACCGTCCACTCTCCTTCGTATAGGTACAGTAAAATTAACGTTGCATCTATTTTATCCGTTTAATATTGTGTTTATCTTTTTTTGTTTTATATTTACTGATTTCCATTTGGTTACGAACTTGTGCACAAAGTACTTTTGTAAATTTTAAATAAACAATTATCTGTGATCCAGGAAATAATTAATTCATTTTACATTAATTCCTGTGGGAAAAATTGTTTCGGCTTATGAACATTTTAGTTGATGAACGTCCTTCAAGGGCTAATTGTATTTGTTAAACTTGTTTTACTGCAGAAATTAAAGGCATTGTAATTTGCACTGCATAGATGCATTATTAAAACATTTAAATAAGAATTTAGATTTCTAAGAAGTGCATTTCTTGCTTATAAATCGTTCGGCTTTCAGTCAATTAAAAATCCTTAAATCTGAGATATAATTTATGGTCTTTTGAAAATAGGTTATAGGTGACAGTGGGTACAATGCAAATGAAAAATCGTTACGTTTCGTTACAGTCTGCTTTTA
>KL868913.1:0-11082 GCA_000611955.2 Stegodyphus mimosarum | reverse complement strand
GAGATAGAAAAGATTTAAATTAAAATAAACTTGGTTAGTTTAACTAAAACCTTACAACTGAAGAACTCTTTTCACCATGGTGGTGTAATAATGTTTAAAATTATCAGGCATTATTGAAGGTTTAATTCATCATTTTATTCAGGGACATTTCATATTAATAATTCGTTGAAGTAAAAAATATTTCATTAAAATATAGATAAACTATTAATTTACTCGCATTCAAAATTATTCTAAAATGATATGTATTCGTATAAGCTCTTGTCTTTTTGGCTATCATACAAAGTGTCTAGATCTCAAAGTTTCACCTGGCAACTTTTCGCACAGGCTTGAAGAGTAACACAACAGGGGTGTAAAAAGGGCTTTTTATTTATCACAATTCTAATAGAAAGGCACGAGCTTCGAGCTCGCAGAAACACTGACTGCTTGCGGTGAGAACTTAAAGGTAAATTTAACAATATATTCGAAAGGTAAGAAATAGTGCTAAACTTTACAATTTAATTTAACTTAGCAGGCTGACCCAGCAACCTACACCGGCGGTAGACTAACTAAACGGCCAGAATGCTTAGCCGATCCTAAGATTAACAGCTGGAGGACAAAATAGCAACGTGCGCCACACTAGTGAAATCACGCTTTGTCTAATCTTCTCGTTTCACCGGCTTAAATACTCTCTTTCACCTACTTAATTTGTATTCTGGTGAGGAAATGCGAGGGAAATAGAGAATTCAGAAAAGATACCAAAATTAAAATAACTAGTTAGCGACAAAGGGAAACCCTATAATTGTTACTTTTAAAAAACTGCTACTTCTCCTTTAGGTTCCCATCTAACAATATAATATTTCAGTCTTTGGACGTTTTTCTTGCTATATTCTCTTTTAAAGCCCATTCCATAAATTTTAACTTCACTTTTCAGAAACCTTATTAAAATAAAATTTTCATGCTTTTTGTATCTATTAATTAAATTACCGATATTTGATTCAACTGCATTTTTAAATTGGGTAAGCCTGTATTTATCTGGAAAGTGGCGATTTATCATTTTCGGACGTTTACTGGCTTCTCAACCAATCTCTGAGTTTACAACTTATATATCTTTACAACTGAACTAAATTGAATACATTTTTATATTCACTTGATTTCCTTTTTGACCACGCCTATTAAGTTAGTATTTTTATTGACTGCTGCTAATATCCATCCATGACTTTAATTTTAAAAATTATCTATCACATGCCTACAGAGCTGAGCTAATAAAATTACTTATAAACATGGATTTAATGAGCAACTGAAGAAACATTAAAGCTGTAATTGTAATCTTGGACAAGATTTTGGAATAGTAAACGTAACATAAAAAAAGTATGTCATTCAACAGCTGTTTTTATTGTTATTGGAGCGTTATTAGCAGACGTGTTAAGTTGCTAAATATCTCGTAGAACATTCTACTAAAACTCAGCCCAGTTTCTTGAAATACGATGAAAAGTTCGAGATAGGAAAAAATCAATAAAAGCAAAACAGGTTATTTTTAATTACTTCGTGAGTTCTAGTAATAATGAAGAAAAAAAAAGTATTAATTTCTCTATCAGCTTCTTAGGATTTTTATTTTAACCTGGTTCGTTGGTGACGGGGTTACACAGAGAGTGTAAAAAGACGAGAATTTCATCTTTATGTCCAATATCATCACTGCCAGTCTACTACCATAATTCATAACACTAACCAAAACAGATGCTGAAAACGAAACTACGAGATGAACTCCATGAGAATTAATACAATTAATTACGTACACGGCCTTCATTCACAAAGCTAAGAAACCTGCTTATCTCTCTAGAACAAAAATCTGTCCGTAATTTCTTTTACATAAGAAATAGTTTGCATACATTTTTGGTGTAATTTGCTATGCGTCTTGATAGATTTATATCTCTACTTGTTCTGCGTAAATAGCTATTTAAATTTCTCTTGATTAAGAGCAAATAAAGCTTGAAAGTAGCAACACCACGGTTCATGCCATGATTTTAATGCTGACACGTGGGAAAAACCGGTTAGAACCAGAATGTTCAAAATACTAGTCTGCGTTAGAATGCTTATTGCGCAAGTAAAGCCGGCGAACCGGGCAGTGCTATTGGATGCTATTTCGATGCTATTCCGTAAAGGATTATTCACACGGATGCTGGTTAAGACTTCACGGTCAGTGCTCATGACTGTTGTGTAATTTTTGTCAGCTGGTTTCACCTTCTTCCTTGTATAACGGGTCTTAAATGGGGAGATCTGCAGTATCTTCCAACATATTTTCTGGGAGATTTTGTGTGGTACGTTTCGACTAATAACTGACAGGCCTTTTCCGATTAGATTGATTTTATTTGTAAGTACACTATTTTGTATGCACATATTAAACAGGTTTGTTTGAGTTATTGCTAACTGATTATCTATCAGAAATTTTTTTATGTTAAGATTGGCATTTTATCGAAAAGGAATAGAATTTTGTTATGTTTCATAAAACAAATTGACATGCTTTAAACGAGAATGTGTTCAAGAAACAGATTAATGCATTTCTTCTTCATTCATTTCGTATTTAGCGTGCAGTTATTGTTAAAAAAAACAATTTCTTTATGTGAAATGTAAAAATTATGTGAATTTGATATATCAGAAAATTTAGAAATATACAGTTAGTAAATCTAATATGGGAAATTCTATACTTATATGCCTAACGTATTTCATAAAAAAGTTATGACTTCTGGATACTTCTTTGTAGTATTAACAATTTTTATACCAACTTTATTAGATAACTTAGCTTTAAGGAACATCTTGCTTATAGCTAACAAACGAATAACTATAAAATTCTCTATATATAACTTATAAAATTCTCTATATATAACTTATAAAATTCTCTAACTTGCATTAAGCAAGATTTTTGAAAAATACTTTAACTGTCTTGAAGTATTACATATACAGGAACATTGCTCTGAACAAGAGAATTTTATAAGGCTTTTAAAAAACAATCTTATTCAGAAAATTAATTTAAAATCTGTTTTAAATGTCTCAGTAAGAATGCACTGTACATATATTTTTATGATTTGCGATTTGAATTTTTTAATTTTCTTTTGCTGAATTCGAAGTATTTCTAGCAGATCTAATAACTTCATAACTGGTTAGATTGAAGGGAGTTTAAAAGCATAATTTATATCATAAATTACAGTGCTTTTATTGAAATAATAAAATTGCGCTAGACCTTTCGACTGTAAAATTTTAATGAGGTTTATAATAATACAATTAGATAACTAACTTAACATATCATAATTCAGTAATAAATGTGAGGCGCTGATTTTAATACATTACGTACTTACGTAGAATAAAGTGGTTCTAAAAATACAATTTATAATTTATTACGATCTTATTCTCTAAATCATAAAATTTAGAGTTTCTGTTAGAAATTCAATATTAGAAATATTACGAAAGTTGGTAACGATGCAATTAGATAAATGCATTAACATATCTGGACACTGCTTTTAATTTAAATCTTTTACTCTTTCTCAGTTTTAAATTTGCACTGTTAGAAAAATGTTCATATTAAGTTATTTTTAATAATATTTGAATATTTTATTGCTTCATCGAATCACTTTCGATTTATAATGCTATATGTATTATGTACGGCTTAGAGAAACTTTTTTACTTCTATCTTGAGTGATACAAAACTCAAAGTTTGTATTCTGAAAGATAAGGAATGTGTCTGTCATTAAACTTGAGATGTCTTACAAACATATCGGATGCGGCAATATAGCTGAGAAAATACTTCTTGCATTACTAATACTGTGATTGAGACGAATAATGTAGGGTTAAAACTTAATAATTTAAAGCATTATGAATTCTTTTAATAATTTAAAACATTATAATTTCTTTTCATGCACCTTGTTTAAGATTTTAACACGGTTTTCTGAAAAGGAGAGGAACCAATTGCTAAATCTGGGCGGTAACGAGTTATTGTGCATCCCATTTTTGTTCGGGAGCCAATTGTAGAGCATAGAGCAAGAAGTATTAAAAAATAAGCAATGCCCTAACAGGAATCTGAATTCTGGATTTCCTGATTACCACCCCAACGTGCTTCCAATAACATCACGAAATTCCTTACATAATGATAGTTTCTTTGGTGGTAAAAAGTAACAGAAATTGCATCATGTTCTACTGTGTACGAATAAGTATCCGTGTATAAATAAGAGTATTGGTTAAATATTTCTAGTGTAACCCAGCTAAAGTAGAAATCAGACGAACTCGGTAAAAATTTCTAAACTGGTCTGCAGCAATATATTTATTCTATATTGCAAAATATTTCGATTTAGAAATTCTTTACGTCTTCAGAAAAGGTTTGAGAGCTCAAGTAAGCCTTGTTATTTATAAAACGTGATACAGTTGCTAATAAGAAAGATGCCTCCTTCAGGCGGAAATTCAATGCACAATACTCTTTCTGCAAAAGAAAATAACAAATCTAATATTTTTCTTAAGGTGTTAAATGCATAGCACTCTAAGTGCTTTTATACTTCCAAAGATTTCCTTTCTTTCAGTATAGAGAATGAAAAGCGGAATAGACATGCAAAAAAGAAAATACCATGCTTTTTAATCTTGAAATGCAAATAAACGCATTACCGCATCAAAGGAAAACAAAACTAATAACAGCTGATATTCATGTTGATTTCAGGCAAAAGCATTAAGACTAGACGTGAATTCACAAATAAGCTGTCATATTCAAGGACAAAATCTCTTTCTTCGAGAATAATGCACGTGACAGAAAAGTTCATTAAACGGAAACTGGTCTGTCTTTCATAAAGCTGCTATAGTTTCAAAAAATTTATAATGTAATTAAGATTAACAACTACGTCATGTACAGTTTGTAATGAAATCGCAATATATGAAATAAGCAGAGGAAAAGTACATGGTTTAGAATTTAACATTTCCATATAAATTACTAAATGTGAAAACTTTTAACTTATTGTTTAATTCAAGTAGCAGAATGACCAGATAGTGCGTACGAAACTATCGTACAGTAGTATTATTGAAATACAGTGATACCTCAGTATATGTCCGTTTTGAAATAAGTTACACTTGTATATGTCTTGTTTGGACGGGTAATTTTTTTTCTTATTTGGCACACAGCATTATTTGGAATACGACGCGAGTTCTGTGATTTACAACTAAAATAAGTGTCATTGCTTTGAGGCAATGCTACGACTATCTTGAGCGTTACTGTTGCTACAATAACAACAGTAAACAACCCGCGTTAACAATGAAATTTAATGAGAAGAGTCAAGCAACGAAGAAAATGGTTAAACTCTGCATAGAGGTGATATAAGAGATTGTTGAGAAATATGAAGATGCCATGCGTATTCGTGTTTGGGACTTGGCTTGAAAATACTGCATACCGTATGCCAAGAAAAAAGGTATCTACAATTGTGAAAAACAAAGATGTCATTAAACCAGCTAGCGTAAGATTTAGTGATCCTCAACGAGGTCCAAGTAAGGATCTGACAGAAGATAAGAGAGAGAAAAGAGATAAATACCGTAAATTTTCATTTATGTACAGTATATTTTTCATCCGTCGCATTTATATTATAGTACTCAACAGTGTTACAATAATAGCATCAGGAATGTTTTACAATAATTTTAGAATACTTTTTCCTTTTATTTTTTTATTGGAAAGTCCGTTTAATATATATCAAGTTTGGTATAACTCCGACGATTTGGAACAGTTTAATAACGCATACCAAGGTACCACTCTAACTGATTTCTTAGAATAATATTTTTAATGTTAAATTTTAAAAATCAATTTCGACAAATTATGGCAAGAATAGTTAGAAAACACCTGTTGTTTCTAATTTAGTAATGATCTTTTTTCCCCAATTAAGGCAAACCAAGCAGATTGAATCTGAATTTCACAAGCACGATTTAAAAACCTCAGACAGGAAACTGAGATCGCAAGAATTGTAAATTTGTAATCTTTGTAAAATTAACTTGGAAAATTTTCTACTTAAAGTAGTACTCCTATTGATTTATTTAACGTCTTTCCTTTTTTACAGGCACTAGCACGTAATCCAGAACGTATTTCTTTTACGGATAATCTAGCGCATGAGCTACTTTTTGAATGATAATGTTTAGACTCGATAAACTATTTTTGTGCTCTTTCATTTTAGTGATAAAATGCATTTTATTTAGTTTATAAAACGGTTTAATTTTTTTCTCATTTGTTTAAAGAAAATTTTCCCAAAATAACTTTCTCCAGCATCGTGAATTAAGCTGGAGGTATACTTAAATCAACAGGATATAAGTACGAGTGAGTCGCATAAAAAGTAAGAAATACTCTTGCTGTTCATGGTTTATCAGAATGAAATATAATAATTATTTCGATGAAGTTCGGAAGACCTGATATCAGTTCGTAGAGACATCAGTCGTTTTTAGAACCAGAAACATAAAAAATCTGCTATGCCCTCGCCGGGACTCGAACAAATATCTTTTAATCCCTAGTTGGACATGCTACCACTTATTCCACGAGCATGGATTATTTAAAGAAAAATGATATTAAAAATTCATGCTAACGTTATATAGAAGGGTTAGCAAACTATAACTTGAAGACACTTGAAATTAAATTAGAGAAACATTATTATTGTGGTTTGGACATTTTATTATGATCAAAGTAAGTAAATCATATAAAGGTTTGGAAAAGAAAACCAAATCATGATCGTCACAAGTTGAAAAGGCCTTAAAATATATTCTTAAATGCAGATTATTTTAACCAGTATATTCTAGACCATAAAAATTACGCTGTGATAATAAAATATCCTCAAACTCAAATCAATAGTTAATACATGTTATTACTATGTAGAGTAATAACAGCTTAATAACAGCACGCCAGTAATAACAACACGTCTTTATCTTATGAGAAATGACGAATGCCCTCGCCGGGACTCGAACCTGAACCTCTCGAATAGGCGCCAAGTTTGCTACCGTTACACCATGAAGGCATGCGGAAAGGAGGGAGAAAATACATTATAAATATTCCCTCTTATCAAGAGCGATTGGAGATTACCGAACCTAGTCGCCAAATACTGGTGGTGACACATTATTGTCCACCACCTTTTTAGTTCGGGTGCCACTGTAGAGTCATTAGAGGTTTCAACTAAATAAAAATATCTAGATTGTTGTTTCTGAATCTTTTATGACAGTATGAAATCCCAAAACTCATGAAATCATTTTTTTTTTCATGTCAGGAAGTTGAAGAAATCCGTATTACCCGCGCCGGGATTCGAACCTGGATCTCTCGAATACGCGCCGAATGTGCTACCGTAACACCCCGAAGGCATGCAGAAAGGAGGGAGAAAATACCTTATAACTGTCACTGTCCTAGTGGCAACGTTTCAATTAAAATCGTAACGAAATCACAACTGAAATTCTCAGAATAAATCTGTAATCAAAGTTGTTGGTATTATGCTACCTATACATACTTCTTTCATTTAATACTTATTTTTTTTTTAATTCAATTCAGTTTTCTTTATTAATTAAACTTAGTAAAACAGAGCTGAAATATAAGTATAGCTTCTAATGTACATTTTATTTGAAGTATTTATATTGTTCTATAGGATTCAGAAAATCAGATTCATGTTGTCCACTTTCGGTTAAACACAATCCTTTTAAGCAGATTACAACATTACTGAGTCTCGTTCATTAACAATTGGTTCAACGCCTGTCGGGGCTTTTTGCTATCTCACTGACAGACCAGGCTCGGAAATGAGTTTCCTGGCGAGACGGAGAATTTACTAATGCAGAGACTATCTTCATTCAAATTTATTTTGCTGTTTCCTCGTGTGACCAGTTCAGGGTCATAAGAACGAGAAACCACTTTGAACTGGATGTAATGTGAAAGTAGAAGCTTGTAGGATATGAGCAGAATATTAATTAGTCTGTTAACTTCTCGATGAATTGCTAGAAAACGTAATTTAAAAACTCATCTGATAATTAAGATTTCATTTTAAGCCAGAAATTTTTGCTAATCATTAGTTATGATTTGTTTCAATTGCAGAGACATTTGAAAACCTACTTCAGCAATGATTTAAAAAATTCAAAATATTCTTACCATAGGAAAGAGCTAATTTTAAATAAAAAAGAATTTTCTCATTAAATCTGTAATAACTACTAAGAAGATCATTAGTTTGAAAGGCATGTAAAGGAAGTTGTATTTTGCTACTACAGAAATCTTGCTGATAGGCATACTACAAGTGTACTTCCACTTTTAGTTTTCTATTTTAGATGATGCAATTTAGCGCTATTTTTTCCTTCATTCTTTTATATGCATTCGAGGTATTTTAAGCGCCTAACACCTGCAATGTCGACAAAGAGCATGGTCTAAATGTCGTGACCCTGAGCACATGGTTGAAACAATGGAAAACCGAAAACAGTTTCCAGCTATCAAATAATAAAAATACATACTCATTTCCCAAAAGAAAGGTTTTTCCTAATTAAAGTTGCAAAATTTTTAGGCCACTTTTAAAGAGTTTCTTGAGCAACATAGTATCTCTTTGTCTAAGTGCCCTTGCAGTCAGGTATTCAAGAGCATATTCATAAAAGGAGCTTTTATATGATCTTAAATGGAGTTTTGGATGAAAATCCATAGGAAAGTTATAGTTTTGCTAAAAAGCACACCTATTCGCACACATGTCGCCTTCATAAAGAAATAATATTCATTAATTTGCTTTAAATGGATATATATTGAAAGAAGTATTATGATTTGAAGCATGAAACAGTGATATTGAATAATTTAAAAGGCCATGGAGGAGGCAGAGAAATTAACGATACGAAGAGAAATATTTCATTACTAAATCGCCTGTACTCATATTTCAACTACTGAAGTATTTGTACATAAACTGGAAGATGCAGAGAAATACGATCTGCTTATGGTAACGATGTAGAATCACTAGGTTATTATGGAGCTAGAGACTGTAAAATGGGCAGTGCCATCGCTGGGACTCGAACCTAGACATCTCGAAATACTCACCGAGTGTACTACCGTTACATCACGAAGGCATGCAGAAAGGAGGGAGAAAATATCTTATGTACTCCCCCTTTTGAAAGGCGACTGTGGATTAGGGGACCCAGTCGCCAAATACTGGTGGTGAAGCATCATCATCAATCATCTTTTAGTTTAGGCGTCATTGTAGAGTTCATTAGGTTACTTTTGAAGCAGGAGATGTAAAAAATGTGCAGTGTCCTAACCGGGACTCGAACTTGGGCCTCTCGATTACGCGTCGAGTGTGCTACCGTTACACCACGAAGGCACGCAGAAAGGAGGGAAAAATACCTTATAACGACACATAAAAATAGCAGTTGTGCATACAAAACCGCATTTAAACCTTACGATATTCTCAAAATTTCTTTCAGTTTAAAGACGGATACAAGCTTAAAAGCAAAATTTTCTGAATTTTTGTGATTACACAGTAACAACGAAATGTTTGATTTCAGATTCTCCTAAATTTCTCGTGTTAGACTATATTTGATTTTTATTTCCCAACGTACAAAGGAAAGTTATTGGATATTTTCTTGTAATTTTATTTACCGCATAATAAATAAAGAAAGTTTTTGTTAAATAAGAAATTGACCGTTGGAAATTTAACGGTCTTTACCAATGAAAACGTACTTTACTCCAATACAGAATATGCTTCAATACACAGCTAATCACTTACATTTTATGTGTATTTATTTATATGCTTATTTTTCCAATATATGTGTAATTTAAATGTTAGTTTGAACAAGTAAACTTTAAATGAATTATTGAAAGGTAAGTTGTTGCGATGAAATACTACAGCTCGCATATTTTCTTTCGTTATGGCATCGTGCAATTACGTTGCATCGCTTCAGAGCATATTTCTATAAGACCTTTTAAAAATCTACTCATGACATTTTGAGAGGAAATCAAATCTAACATTGCCAAATATTAAAGTAATATTTTAAGATTTTATCTTATTTACACAGAGAAAATAGCTGAAATAAAAACTTTTCCTCAATAAAATAATGAATTTTAAATACCAGATTTGCTGAAAATCATATGTGTGTATTCAAATAAAGCTATCTAATTCCAATATCTAAAGAACAGCTATTGTTCGGCCTTGCGTTTTTGATAGGTTAGATAAGAATATCCAGAGTAAAACAAGAAAAAAAGATCTGATTCATGAATTATAATCGTTGTCATCTTTTATTTGAGATTGTATCCCATGAACTTGATGACTGAGGTATTAAATTTATTATCTTGAACAAATAATATAAAAGTATCTTTTCCTCTTTCGATATTGAAAATAATTGTTGCTATTTGAAAATGCTTCTCTTGACAGCCGATAAATTACCAACCATTGTCACGCGAATATTTTGTAAAGGAAAAAAGAAAAAGCTTTTGCCTTCCAAATGAACAATCAAATTTATATGGCTACATTATGTTTTTACACAGCCAAATAAATTTTAACTGTCAATGCTCTCGATATTCTCAAGTCAGTGCCTGTATTTTTATAGTTTTCTCCTTTTCAGTTTTATCAATCAAGTTTCGTTTCAATCAATTTATTTAAGCTTAAAAGTGCGAAAATAGGCTTTTAACTCTTTAAAAACATGGCTTAAAAGTTGTGAAACTCATAACTTAGCCTGGGTAACAGTAAAATATAATTTTCATGAAAACGATTACATGTAAAAAGGCAAGTAAGGTATGAAACTATCTCAGATTACTTTTAATAGAAATAAAAACATAATACTTTTTGAATCCCCTTAAGCTCCACGTTGCATTCTATGATTTTCAGTGCACGTTATAAATGTTATATGATATAACCTGAGAAATTGTTACTTCTGACTTCGATTTTTATAACTATTTGAGGAGTGGCCTCCTAATGAATTAAATTCCTAAACCAACCACTCACCCTTAAACATTACCTTTCCTTTGGTAACGACTTATTACCCTTAGTTTAAATTAACTGTGAAAGCAAGACACATAATTATGTAAATTATTAGTCCAAAGGAATTTGAATCCCGAAGGATTATTACTTTCGTTTTGGCATTTTGCGTCGTTTCACTTTTCAATTT
>KL868912.1:0-11081 GCA_000611955.2 Stegodyphus mimosarum | reverse complement strand
ATGACTCTTCACACCCAGGATTTGGCGACTAGGTCCCCTAAAACCCTAGTTGCCCTTTAAAAAAAAGGGGAGTATATAAGGTATATCTTCCACATTCTTAGCGTGCCTTCGTGCTTAACAAGTACTGTGAGTCAAGGTGGATAGGATAGGGTTTAACACGAATTTGTTAACAAAAACGTAAGAATAATGGTCACATATAAAGTTTTTATACATTAAATCTTTTTAAACTTTTACAAAAACATCAGTAGCCAATGTAAAAATTTAGATATTTTAATAAAAGAAATTAAAAAATCAACTTAAATTTAGAAAGCGCCAAAATTAAAACAAAAGGATACAAAAAGTAAAATAAAATGTTTAATTTTTTTCCTCTTTTATAAAGTCTACTATTGACAATATTTATACAAAAGCAATCTGGTAGATATAGAGGCAAGAAAATAAATATAGAGATAATTGTTAGAAAAGTAAAAAATGATTTTGCTCTAATCTGTACTTTCATACATGCTGCCTATACATTTAAACGTATTTATCTTTGATTGATGGCGAAATTGAACGTTTTCATTATTTATGAATTTTTGAAAGCGAAATTTTGACAAAACTGATCTTAATTTCCATTAAGTAATACACAAGTTTTTCCCCAAAAGATTCCATCTTTTGAAAACATGTTTAGCCTTTCCACATAAAAAGAACATTTTAAACTTAAATCGAATAAACCAAAGAATTTGGCAGCATTCAAAATAAATAAAGTATATTTTGATGTTTCTATGAAGAAGTAGATATTTCCAAAGGGACTAAAAATCGCAAGCGGTTTTGCCGTTTGAAAACTTCTTAAAAAAATTGCACTTTCGGATTACTTGAAATGGAACTTTTATTTTGTTTCCCAGGATAGATATCAAGAAGATAAATGTACTGGCACGATAAGCTACGTGGTGGCAGACTTTCTTAATAAAATCCAAAAAATATATAAATACACTGAAAGGCTTCCATAGCGACCACTTCTCTAAGACAACCACCTCGAAAGGCAATCAGTGTTTCTTAATACGTAATCAAATATTAATGCTGAATATTAACAAGCCAACCTCTCTATAGAAAACCAAACTCATTCGGAACCCTGAGTGGTGGTTTTAATTGGGGTTTACTGTATTAGTCTGTATAGTCATTAGGTTACATGGATGCAGAAAACATGAAAAATGTGCCATTGTCCTCCCCGGGATTCTAACTCCGGGCTTCCTACTTACGCATCGAACGTACTTCCAGTTACACCGCGAAGGCACGCTGAAAGGAGGGAGAAAACACATTATACATACTCCCCCTTTCAAATAGCGATTTGCAATGAGGACAGCTAGTTACGAAATCCTTTTAGTGACTAATTAAGAGTCCACCACTTTTTAGTTCGCGTCCCAAATCTAGAGTCATTAGGTTATATAGGTATGGAAAACGTTAAAAATGTGCCTAGTTGGAATTCGAATTCCGGACCTACCGATTACGCGTCTGTCGGGCTTCCAGTTACAGCAGGAACGCACACAGAAAAAAAGTAGAAAATATTTTATAATTCTTGCAAACGTTTTTGTATTAGAGTAATGAAAGTTACTAAACTTTTTGTGATATGAGAATCAAATTTTGACTCTATTTTTAAACTCACGATACGAATAACAGGGAAGTAAAATTCATAACTTATGCCTAGCAAACAAAATTAAAAAACAATGCAAAGAAAATTTAAAGTTTCTGTATCTGGCCTTAAAGCAATAAGGATAGCATATCGTGTTCACGTTCCTTAAAATCTTGCTCATACATTTACAATGTACGTGAGTATCTTTTTTTTTCTAATAGGAAATAAGTATTTTCAAAATAGGAAATAAGTATTTTCCTTATTTCCTATTTTCGTAAAATGCTGATATTGTCAGAAAACACGTTTTCTTCGCAAACTACTCAGGCAGCTTAAGCAACATTTGCTAGAATTTAAAACAATGTATTATAAATTTCACGCTACGTAGAATACCAGCATTTTGCAGAACTGTTATCTTGCCAGGATACATAAGGCGATCTGGAAGCGTAACTAGAACGTGAATGGTAAAATGGCTTGGTAACTGAGCTGCAGGATTTTCTAACAAAGCCACAAATGAACAACAAAATGTAGCATAAACGCTTAAGACAATTTTCGCCTTTCAATCAAATTAAAAATTTGTTATAATAATTTCTAATAATAATAATTGTTATAATAATTTCTAATAATAATTGTTATAATGATTGGTTTTCTAAAATTTGCTATCGTAATTACAATTTCTGGATTCAAATCATAATGAATCCTCTATTGGGCGACCTATCAAAATTCAAGCAAATTTTGGTCCTCTGTGCAAATGGTCTTCTTAGAAAAGTATCTTCAATATGGATGCTTGCTTATATTCAATCGTTTTCAGATATATTATTAGAATCGCTTACAGAAGTAGTGGGCAAGTTTAATTAACACTAGAGGTTTTATTGCATGCAGTCATTCCGAATAACCGATCTTAATGTTGATAGAAGAATATTGTGTAACTGTTACCTAATTTGAATGATATTAACTTTAGTAATTGATTAGCTTTGTTCATGTGGTTATTTAAAAGTATGATTTGAGCTGCAATTGTTTTACTTAATTTTGGTAATGTTAATCTTTTTAACTGAAAGGTGAATTTTGTTTAACTTATTTAATCTCTGTTTGAAAACCTTAAATGTTAGATAAGGAAAAATTACGTAATAATATTTTACTTATTTTTCAAGCTAACTGACTTATTCATCTTAACCTTGCACTTACTGAAGCCTGACAAAATAAAGCTTACAAAAAAACTGAAAACTCTTATGCTGTGAAGAGGAACTGCGTAATTGATCCAAAACCAAGTTAAATCAAATTCACCTTTAAGTTAAAAAGATTAACAATAACAAAATTAAAATAAACTCTTTAACAAAACTAATCAGTTAACTAAAATTAATATTAATCAAATTAGGTAACAGTTACACAACAAGAATGGCTAGAGCTAAATCAGTTTGAATAATTTGTTGTTACTGCTATACTCAAATACGGACACAACAATTTAGCAATCTATTCAGCTAACTTTAGAGTAGCAACGAAAAACAAGCGCTGCTGTAGAATATATAGCGTAATGTAAAAATGACTGTATTTGATTTGAAAGCATTAAACAGATGCTTAATATATCCAAAATTTTGAATTGACTACTTGACGGAATTTGACTACTTGCTTAAATTCCATATGATTTCCTCTAATTTTCATAGAATGTTTTTCAGAATTTCATATTCATAAAACAATAAGCATTAATTCTATACTTAATCCGAATTTCTTATTGCTGAGCTTCATGAATAATAAAATGAAATATGTGACGAGAGCTTGAATTTAATTCCAACCCTTATTTATAGATTTAAACGGAATAGAAATTTTAACACCCACTTGGAGTTATATTTCATTCATTAGCTATTTACAGTCTTTATTTCGTGTATTCTTAGGTATTGTTTACTGTATTCCGCCTAACAGCGGGATGAAAGAGAATATTTGATGAAGAGTTAACTTACAGTATTTTGATTTCAATCAATCTTGTGATAAATATTTTATTTCCCAACTTAAATATCTGTAGGTGTAAACTGCTTTGGAGATGCAGTGTCATTTCTGTTTTAAATTAAAAAGTATTTCGGCTTGCTTCCTTATGTTTAATTTAATTTTTTTCCCTTGCATATGCATAGTTTTACATGTGGGGGTTGCAAAACTGATAGCTTTTCTATTTGGTACTTAACTAAATATTTGATAATTTTATTTCTAATGCTATTTTTGCAACAGAAGAATACATTTGCATTACGAAAATGTGAAGCAAACTTATTCTATTAAAATATTAACTTGAAAGAAAGAAATAATGATTATCGTTTGTAAAGTTGAAAAGGTAGAAAATTAAAGAAAGGGTTTGTGAAAAATGTGTGACGATCTTCTTCAATTACAGCGGAATGAATTTTTATATGTAATCTAATTAGGGAAGTAGTAAAACTGATAGCAGTTTATGATTATCTTTATGCAAAACAAAAAAATATTAACTTGTGATATGAAAATATCAATAAAATTCAACTTTTGGGATATTTTTAAACATTTAAAAGCCAGTATACCAAGCAGGTTTTATAAATTTTTAATCTTCTTTAAAATTAATTTTGAATGACTGAAAAACTTTAATGTTAATTACACAAACTGTTCCATTAAAACGTAGCTGTTTCAGATTCTATACAATTGGAAATATCAGTAGAAATGTTCAAGTTCTATATAATAGGAAATATCTTTACTAACCCTTACACCTTTTCTAGAACTGACTCACCCAATACCTGACTACTCGATGCAATTGATAAATTTTTTATGCCGTAGAAGTGAATTTTTGTTGAGTACATCTATAATGTAGATTTGTTATTTTTTTATAAACGAAGCAAAGTTTCATTTTGAACTTGCTATACGTTTCTTAGAAAGTTGCCTCAAAGAAAATACTTACCAAAGCAACAAATCCGAAACCTTAGCAAAAAAGAAGGCTGTAGAAGAGAAGGCATCTAACTGCAAAGTTAAAAAAAGATGGGATGTAATAACAGAAAAGTTTAGCAGTATATATGAAATGAAGTCCCCATCAAGCGAAAGTTCTGTAACTGTAATCATTCATATTTGTTTCGTTTTTCCTTATGCATACTTTCCTTCAAAATATACGTATTCTTAAACGCATATATAAATTTGTGCATATTTGTTTTTATGGTCAACTTCTAGATTTGAAACTTCTGGGCCTCATGGTCCAACATGAGAAGCAAGTGCTCTCTACTCCGGATCAGAATGCAAAATCTATCATGTACGAACAATTTAACACTTAATAATGATCGCAAGATCGCGTATTGAATATAATACTATTCATTAACGACCAGAAAATAACTATTTTTTTAATCTTGTAATCCAAAGAATTTCCTTAAAGAAAAAAATGAATATGTAGCGTTTTCATTGTGAATACTGAGACTGTTTTTTGAATATCACTGCATCTAGATTTAATTTTATAAATATAATAGATTACATTTTCCATTCATTTTTCTGTTATATGATACGTGTTGCCCCAACAGACACCGAGGTCGCATGCAGTCAGCCCATGCTAAACGATCAATTATGCTTTTTAAGAGGCAGCCTGTATTTCTGTGCCTAAATGACATAGATCCATGTGTGATAAGACTGATATTTAAGTGCATTTTAAATTACAAAATTTTCGTTTGATGTGTATAACAACATTAGATGACGTTATCATAGAAATAATCAAAATTTACAACAGCAGTTTAGTTCAAAACAAACAATTGGGTTTCACTAGAATGTTTTCATTACACATGATATTTCACTTCCACATCGTCTCCTTCTTATTTATTTTTTTCATAGAGACAGGTAGAAGATAAAAAGAACATTCTTTAGGTCAGATGTCAGCCATACAAAACTGGGCAGCAAACACTAAATCGCCAGACAGGAGGTCTTAATTCCTTTTGGCAAAAGAAACAGATTAGCATCCGATTCTTCGTCTTTTTCCTCCCTTCTACACTCCCTCAGTGAGATCGAATGACCGACTTGACCATCAGGTCAACTTAAGAGTCTGTTTACTTCCGGAAACATGGGATTTGATTTCTCCTGCTTTCGTGAAGGCAATAAATTGACCATTCTGTTCTTTTGCAACGATTTTTATGGCACAATCTTGGTTCACGTGGAATTTCGTTTTGCAAGAAACGTTTTAGAGTAATTGTGCTGTGAAAGAATAGTTTTCGTCTGGCCTTTTTCCTATTCTTTTTTAACTTCGTTTCCTTCGTTTTGTGTTTAGTTGACTGTCTTTTATATGTAGAACTTACAAAAATCAAATATCGATTCAAAAAAGACACCGTTCTTTTCAAATTCTAACTGAGGCAAGAAAACTGTTTCCTTTTATATAACATACCGTCATAATGAATCATTTTTACTATATTCGAAGAAGCGCCTGGGATCAAATCGGTTTTTAATTAGTCGACGTATAATATTAAAAGCAGCTCCACGAAGTTATGAAATGATCTGAATATAGTGTGTGAATAGATTTACGGATATAGTGTTACGGTCGTGTTAGATGCTTCACCTCGAGTAACAAGTGGTGAATATGTTTTTTATTTAACACTGAGTAGAAAGCTATTTACATCAGTTTAAAATTTATTTTTGGGGTGAAACTCTTGATGCTGATGAACTCTGTACTCTGAAGCATCAAATATTATTAACAAACATTTGTTTTATTTTGGTAGCAGATCCTAAAATATTTTTAAATGGAAGCTAATAAAGACGAATTGTCCATCTGTGCTTTACGCATTAAAAACTCAAATTTAGGCAGAGTTTGGTTTTGTGAAGCTTTAACATTTCAAGGGGCATTCATATGGCCTGCTCCTTTTTAAATCTACATCAATATATGATTTTACATTTTTTTAAAAAAATGTCCTTATGTTAGAAAATACAGTGTATAAAAAATGAATGCGTGTAAATAACAGGTAAGATATATAAATCTATCTTACTTAGGAATAGTTAGTAAAATGATTTCAAGAATTTACTCGATTTGTGTGATGAATTACTGCATTGTTTATTAGATGGAAAATTATCAGACCTGGCATATTTATTTAATTTAAAAAGCAGATAGAATTAAAACTGAATAAAATTATTAGCCCTGTTTTTAAATGTATTGAATTTTTTTTTTTTGCTTTTATCACCTTTTCATAAAACGTGGTTCATACCTTTTTCTGGTTAAAAAAGCAAAGGGCTGCGGCATGTATACCATATTTCATAAAACATGACATTTCTTATTTTTAATTATTATATTTAAAACATTGTAAAAGAGCTTGCAATTAGTTTCGAAGTTTTTAATCATAATACCAGTGTAAAATAATACAGAATTAAGTTTGAAAATATAAGTTATATAAATGTAGAAAATAATATAGTATACTTTTCGATGGAATTATCAAGGTAATTGAAGGACTTTATTTGTTGCTTACAAACACCGAGCTTCTCGTTCTTTTGGTAATTAAGCCATTAATTCACAGGTTACTTAACATTTCTTCCCACGTCTAACATGAATGAAAACTCTAACTCCTGATCAATTGCCCAAATATCCAGCTATCTTTATTTGATGGGAGTCAAAATGGATGGGCACGCAAATTATTGTGCCCAGTCAAAAGTCTAAATCGTGCAAAAATAACCCTTTTAGTAGCACCAAGAATCACAGAAATCTTCTCAAAAAGTACCGATCAATTTCTTGTCCCTAGATAATAGCATATACATTCAGCTCTGAAAACCCTCACGAATTCCGTGTTTATTGTTAAATTTACTTATCTAAACTCGAACGATCTATGAAGTCAGTGAATTTAAAAAAAGCCCCTTTTTGACCATAAAAATGTATATTTAAGTTACCAGGTATGCCGCAGTTCGTATGGAATTACTGGACATAAATTGTAGTTAAAGGGTGCTCCAGCAGAAATTTGGGATCCATCAGATGGAGATTCGCGTAACAATAATTTTGAGAAAGCGTCTGTAACGTTGATTTGGAATTAGATAAAATAATAGCCCGTGAAAGTAATACTTTTGTCTAAGAAAGTTGTTGAATAGTTGGAAATAAAACTGCCATCTCACCGTCGAATGTAACAGAAAAAGTTTCACAGGCAATTAAAATTTAAAAATATTCATAGGCGACACAAGGTTTGATATTCCATTCAATACACTCATTTAACCATGCATTTTAATGCGTCATTAAATTAAATTATGCGGCAAAAAGTAGCACAAGGAGATAACAGAGTAGCAGAAAATTCTCAAAACCGCATAGATATACATTTTAGTAGCACAAGTTCGTTAAAAGTAACAAATTTGAAAAAAATCGCACTCTCTGGCAAGAATGAATCCAACGGCTATATACTTGCGTGGGAGAAATTCATCGAGAATTACCTAACCCATGGGTTTTAACTGTCGCATCACCAAGAATACTGCCGAGGTTGCACCATAGGGAGTAGACCGATAAGGTACCACTTAAGATTAGTAGACAAAAAGCGTAGTAACTTTAGTGTAATAGTAACTAAAGGCCAGAAGAAAGGAAGCACACATATGAACAGCCAACCTTACCCCGTGGTCAAATCTGCACCTTGCAGCATAGACTAGCTAGCTTCCGTTTGTAGTTTTGGAGCAACGGTTCAGATTTAAAAACATTGAACTGTAACAGCTATTAAAGACGTGTGATTGTGTTACTTCATTTGCTAAACGGATTCCTTTACAATGCAAATGAGTTAACTTTTTAATTTTTTGTGTGTGTGTTAGCAGTCCTTTTACTAATTCAGTAATCATTTTCCTTAATTATTTAGTTATGTGTAAGAATCACGCCGATATATGCGTACATTTATCTCTCTCATTTCATCGAACTGAGTTTTCTTCTACTTCACAAGCGACAGACACAAAACCTGAAAATTGCTCCTTAACTACGTCTATTTATGCGTGCCGAAAAAATTCTCAACAAAGCAAAAGAAAAAAGAAAAAAACGCAATGCATACAAATGACGATGGCAAAGTATTATTAACTTTGTTTAGAATCTTGGAGACCTCCAGCCTACAAAGCGTTCTTGCGATGCTTCTCTAATCTGAAACAGATGTGACTTTTTCCGTACAAAATCTCGCGACTGCGATTTGAAATTCAAGGTGCAAATGACATGTAATGCCTCCTTTCGACGAAAATCTTCTCATTTGAATTGAAATAAGTTCCTCTTAGAAACAATTCCGATTTTCAACTGTTTTAAATCAAGACGGAAACAAGTTCTAGGAATATACTTTTTGAAGTGTTCTTCTCGAATTGGATTTAAGTTGTTCTTTTAGAGATTATGGTAGTTTGGAAGTTTATTTCTTATTTTGTGTTTAGTTTGGATAAACTCGCAGGCTTTTGGATCATTTTTAGAATACATTATTCGATAAATTTTATTAAAAAAGAATTTCGTTTTTATTAGGATCTAAAAGAATGAAAGTTAAGGTATGCGGAATGCTACTTAAAATGGCAAAATAGGAACATCATGTACCAAATAATGAATTCCTGAAAAGTACATCATATTTAATCATCTAAATTACGGAGCTTTATTTTATTTTATTCATCTAAATTATGGAGCTTTAAGCTTTATTTTGCTTTTATCAAGGTAACTCTAAACAAGTGATTGAAAACGTTGATAATGTCTTAAGACATTCTTTCACTACCAGGGATCTGCACAGCTTTAGTTTTATTAGTTTCAAAAATGCGCATTCATTATTCAAGTTTAACTTTTAAGCGCTCGTTTGGTTAATAATTTCGCAACTGACCTAAAGATGAGCCTTAATGAGCTAGATAAGAAACTTCAGCCTCTGAGTGCACATGACTTTGACGAGCTAGCCGGTGTAATTTCAAGAACTGTGAAGGAATTTAGAAGAAGTGGGGAGACCATTCTATCCTGTACTTTATGCATGCCAATCAGATAGAAAGCGACAATAGACAAAAATCATGCCGCGCAAGACAGCAAGTAAACATTGTCAGTCAAGGCTAAGTTAGTGTCTCTAAGTATGTGAATAGCAAATGGTGTGACTAAATTACCTTTTGGAACGATTTGGCAACTAACAACTTCTGAAAATTCGCAGCATCCCAGCTCAATCCAGTTTTGAAGAAAGCTTATTGAGTAATTTGGTTCATTATAAGGTCAATTTTGAAGTCATCATGAATTAGTTTGTTTCTAATCAGGTAATGAACATTTACAATTCTTCTCAAAATCTTATTCTGTACTACTTGAGATTTGTGGAAGTCTGCTTTTGAAGCTGACGCCAAAGTTGTAGATGTGTGCAATAGAACTGGCCTTAAATGCCTAGGTATATACTTCTCGTTTTGTTGAGAGACAATCCATAGTGATTCCCTAGAAGTACAAAAAATTGGCTGGCCATAACAGACTTTTTCTATGACGTGATTACTATGATATGTCCCTGTGAACCTTTGATTAATGATAACCTCCATATAACTTGCATTATTTGCATATTTCACAATTTTTCCAAAGTAGTAGAGGTTATTCAACGCTATTTTCCGTATCTTGCGCCTCCTTACTAATAGGAACTTCGGCTTTGAGGCATTTATACTAACTCTCCATTTTCTGCATTAGTCCTCAATATCTGAAACATATTCCTCGAGTTTGGTGATGGCGTTATTAAGTTAGATACAGCTGACGGCTACCGCCATATCGCCCCGCGTAGAAAGCTAACATAGAGAAGAAAATGACTTAGCAGTCCGACGATATCTATAGGCTAGAACTCACTTACAAGTTATGATTAACAAGACTCAGTGTTAGCTGATGATAACTGATTGCTCTCTAAGAAGAAATTTAATTTAGTTAATAAATAAGAAGACAATAGCGCAAGCAACTGAAGTTACCAGAAAAGAACTAAAGTAGTTTTATACTACTTTATATATACTATATGTAGATGTCAGAAATTTGCTTTTCAAAATACTCTAATAAAGAACATAGATTATCGTTTTAATATAGCCCAACTTCCATAATTGCTAACTGAAACTGTATACAAAGAAGTTCATTCTGGAATTTGTTTAAACCAGAAATTTTTTTCGAAACTACTAAACTAGGGATACTAGTCAAGATAAGAGAACTTTAAATTTTCGCGCTAATGAATATGAAAATTAAATTTATAAAAGTATTCATAATTACTCATTGCGCAGCTTTGTTGGATTCTGATTTAATTTTTTTTTCTCTCGGATACCAATAAACTCAAAAAATAGCAAATAGCTTATATTTTTCAAGTTTGATCGTTTATACATTTTGATGAGTTATATCTAGTTCACAAGTAATCAAAGGGAAAAATTACTAAATATGCTTTTGAAATAATTCTTTATACTCTTTGCGGACGAACAATTTGAATTGTAGAAGCCAATAACTTGTTCCTCATTTTTTATTTATTTTAGAACAGGAAACAAGAAAAATCAGCTATGCCTTTATCAGGACTGAGTATTCGGTGCGTGTTCTTTGCAGACATTGTGAAATATTTACCAGGGT
>KL868911.1:0-11063 GCA_000611955.2 Stegodyphus mimosarum | reverse complement strand
TATATATATATATATATCTCACGCACCTCTCTTTTTGTTTGCAATCGGCCGTACCACTATGTAACCCGCTGAGCTCAGTGTTTTATTCTTATAAGTTGGTAAATTGTGCAAGTAATTGAATTATTTTGTTCTTATGTTTCGGTTAAGGTTTTTATGCCTTTAGTTAATCTTCATGTAACAGTTGCAGAATTATCAACAGTTTAAATGTGAACTGACGCTAAGCCTAATGAGGCCACCATTTATTTACATTTGAAATTCTTTGTATCTAATGTATCTTTAACCAAATTCGAGGAAATAAGTTTTACTGATTTAATTTTTACCGATTGGCTGCTGGTGGGCCTCAATAAAGCTTTGGAATAAAAATTTTAACGATAAAAAATCGCACACTTAAACGAGGATTAAAGTAATATCGAATTTTTCTGAATGGGTGGTCTGTACTTGTATTTTCGCTGTTTTCCTCCATGTATAATGTAAATATGAGCAAACTCCCCATAAACTGTCCTCCACGAATGTATGCTTCTTCTTAGACAAGTAGCCCTTGTATGCTTTTATTAAAAAACAAACTTTCCTTCACGGAAAATGACACAAAATAATATTGAGAAATATGGAAATTTAGATTTAAATCACAGCAAAATTTAAATAGAAAATCAAAAATTAATCAATCAGATTGAAGTGAAAAATAAAGGTTAATGAATCAGATTGTCAGGAAACAATTCATAAAATGATTAATTTTGCCTAAACAAATATTTTTTCATAGTAGAAATGAATGACATGACAGGTATTTTAATCTCATAACCTAAAAGGAGATATAAAAAATTAAATAAACAATATTGCTTCCGATTCTCAATTCGAAACAAAAAAAAATTAGCGTTATTAGATTTAAGTATTTTAAATAGGAGCGGCTTTTATTTAGCCCTTAAATATCCAAATGATATAAATGTTTCATTTACTCCGTCAGATACATTTATTTTTAAATTCCACGTTTTTTCAATAATTCTTGTCGGCAAAGCAAAATCACATCTTTCAAAAATAATTCAGGAATGCAGTTTAGTTCAATGATATCTGAATTTGAAAATTGCGATTAGAGCATTTTTAACGTTTCTAATTATTAATGTCAGGATAAATGAAGCTCCAGAAAAACTTAAAGGGAAAAAATACACAAAATCTTTTGATGAAAAAAAAAGTTTAAATACCATTATATTTTTTATAAAGCACGTAAATTAAATATTCAGATAGAATTCAAAAAAGTTATTTTATTTCATGAAAACAAAACAAAAAAAAAATAAATTTAAAAAATTTCAAAAACGTTTGAATATTAATGTAATGCTTTCTATATGAATTCCAGTATTATATTATTATTTTAGTGTTATTTGCTATTTATAAAAATGGTACTTTTTAAAGTACTTTATAAATTATTATATGTATTAACTTTCTGAATGCATTCTACTATTATTAAAGATATTATAATAGTTATAGTATAATTCTGTATGATTACATTTGTTCAGCGTAGACGTATGCAGATACATTTAATATGACTGCATATAAGAGAATACATTTACGTTTTTGCTTGAGTTGAAAAAATACTCAGGCAAGGCATTTATTAAGTATAGCAGGCGAAGCCTAATGCGATCACACTTATTAGCAACCCTTTTCAAAAATCCTTTTCAAAAAATTAGCCGTATGATAATATTAAACGGCGAGGAAAAATATCCTTAAAAATCGGAATACAATTTAAATAATTTTTTGTAATTATAACTTGAAATATACAAGCAGGTACTTTCACAGCATTTTAATTAAAACAATTCGAAAGCTTTTTTATGAACTGCTCATAACATTTCCGAAAATTGCTTAGCAGATATTGCACCTCTAATCCTAATACTCAGAGGGCATTCGTCACTGGACGCGAACATGCCAGTGTAAAATTTAAAATTAGAAAAAAATGCAACATCTTTTCAAGGGGAAAAATGATATTCTGGTTCTGAAAAAAGGGCCTGTGTTTGAGTGCCCTCGAAATCGATAGAATGTATGTCAAACTGAAGCTGCATTTTTACCTAATTTTAAATGGCTAATTAAAGCCAAAACCAAGCTCTTTGGTGACTTATCATCTACTTGACGACTTTTATCTGTCGCTTAACAATTTTTACAAGCTATTTTGAAATTATTTGTTGTCTTTAACTCTTGTTTGGCTTCTTTTCTTCAGATTAAAGATTTTATTCTATAGTACTTTAATCATATTAACCCTTCAGCAGCTAAGAGATTAGGCAATTTTTTCTTCCTAAATACGATGGCCCACGGGCGGTCGGGCGGTCGGGCGCTTAAAGTCGCTAAACTCTAGTAGTTCAATCCGGGCTCGAATATCAGCGAGCTGGCTCAGCTTTCGTGCTTTTCCACACACGTAACGTGTATACGATTCAGTTTCCCTTAGAACGTTTTCCACGAAGGCATCCCTTCCCTTAGGCAGATAGTCCTCGAGTGTTTTGCAATAATTAAATAAATCATCTTCTCAAATACCGGCGATGTCTATCATTCGTAACTTTGTGATGCGAAGCGTATTCTTTTGTGCCCGCTGCGGTGTGTGACTGGAATACGGGTTGAGCGCGTTGATGACCATCAAAGGTTAACAGAATTGTTCATCAAAATAAGAGGTGTATTTTCCATATTTCCCGTATACAAACGGGCGTGACTTCGGTAATCCGACAAAAATATTCAGATGGGAACTTAACCGTGATCATATAGATTAATCTATGTAATGAGAATAAAGTAATTATTTAATAAAAGAATTTTTTACATATTTTTTTAATGTTATTATTTCAGCAATTCCATTGCTGTTTAGAAATTAAGCAGTAATAAACACTGCTTAATATACTCTATCATATGTTGATTGTAACTATTAAGTATTAATAATGTTTCAGTATTTCACTCAAGCCTGGAAATTCTGTAAAGAAAAAAATCTTTGAGGGATTAAAAATTGTTATTAATACAGTATTAAATCCCTCCAATCTATCCAAAAAAGATTGTTCCGAATTAGACAAAAATTAAACTTTTCTTGCTTCAGAAAACTTCTTCCTAAGATTTGGATGAAGTTTTTTTTATTATTTTTTAAGTTAAAATATCAGACGTTATTTTGCCTCCAAAAGTCTTCTGTGCCTGTCTCTAAATATCTACTTAATCTAGAGAGAAAACCATTTTTAAGATAAATCACAAAACAAGCCGCTTTTCGTAATAAAAATTATCAAATTCTTAATTATCCGTTCTCATTTCTTATTAAACTTTACTTGTAGTTTTTATCAATGTTGTAAGACTAGTAGATATAACAGAATTTGCTTTTGTTAAATAAAATATGTTAAAAACTATAAGAGTTATATATCATAAACTCATAAAATACATAGTAGTATAAACGTTATTGTGTACTTTTAATAATTGTATATTGAATGTGCACAGATTGTGTGACATGCATGATTATGATAAATATTTAATGGATTAATTAGAAAGCTAATAGGACTTCAATAAATTTTATTTTCAGATAAGAAATCTTGTACTTGAGTTAATCTTATTCTTGTCATCATTCACTAATGTAACTTGCGTTTACTTTATTTCTTAGGTAGAACTAAGAGAAAACTGATGAAAGTAAATTGGGCTTTAATGTGCATGTTTTAAAAATGCAAGACCGTCACAGTTTAACATTTTAGTGTATTAGCTCAAAAAAAGCAAAATAAATGAAAAATGCTCTTTTAAATATTTCTTTTTGAATACTTTTGTGTCAGACTAATTCAAACCTCATTGGTATGGCGCGAATAAATACTTCCCGAAAAATACCATTTGACTGTTTAAGAACACTTATTTACTGAAATTTTTATCTCAGTTACGTACCTTTTAGTTTTTTTTTTATTTGCTCGCACAAAAATGTTTTTTAGAAAATACAAAGAAAATGTTTTAAAGCGTTATAGACAAAGACTGTTTTTTATCAAATATCCTGCTTTGCTTATCACGTGTTAGGCTGACTTTTGTTTTTTTTATCTCTTTACTTAAGCCGTTTTCCTTAAGCTCTTAATTTTAAGTGAATTTATTAATTTTAAATAATAATAAATACTTTATTATTAAGAGAACTAATTAATGATTTGATAGTTTTTAACTATTAAGCAATTAATTTTATTTAAATTATTTCATGTAATATTTGGAATTCTAAGACTTATTAACATCCAGTTTGACTAAACGGAATCTCAACATAGAAGCATGGAACTGTTAAATTGAATGCGGATAAAATACGTGTACTTAATGTTCTTCTTTTTATTAACAAAATAATTCTTTATCTTATTTCTCGTTTTAGGAACAATAAGTCTTTGTTGTTGTTGTTGTCTTATCCATGTATATCATGGAAGAATGGTTGCCAGAGCCTGAAGGAGGTTGAACTTCTACTTCCAACCTAATTTTGAGAGAGAATACTCCAAGAGTGTTCCGAGGGTCTCTCAACTTTCTGCCCTACCACCAAACCACACGAGAGTACTTTCGGCTCGCCATGTATTTAGAGTGCCCCCATGCCGTAAAGACAGTATACATTTACAAACATCCACACCTTCTTCGGGATTCGAGCATGGGCCCTTCAGTACTATCGGAGTATGCTCCCCTAACCACTGTACCGTCTGGGCGGCTACAGCAAGTCTTTAGCAACATTTATTATCGTTTAAAAAATGGGTTGCAGATAAACTAAAAAAAAACAGTGGGATTACATTTTTCACTCGTTATGAGTTAAATTATATGATTAGACTGACAATATATTAGAAGATATTTACTCTCTGGTTAAATTCATTGCTTCTCCTCAATGCAGTGATTGACTGATAAAATACGATATTTTGAAAGAATGAGCAGACTGTGATGGAAATTGGAAGACAGGCAAAGAATGCATATATAAAGAAGTAATTTTAATTAAAAAAATTATTTAATACAGGAATCGAATAAACAACCTGATGCATTCCAGGATGGATGAAATCAGCATATTAATAGTTGTCCTGAGGAATGAATGATTATGTGCTTTCAGCCGCCCCCCACAGTTGGTCTCCCGACCCGAATGATGCTGGGGCAGATAAAACAAATGCCGGCCAGTCCAACAAATCTTGATCACTGTAAACTTTGTCGACCTTGGTAAACTAGGAAGCATACCTAGGGAAGTCTGTATTTTGGGGTACCTCTTGGATTATCTCCAAGTTGATGTTTCATTTATGGTAACCTGAATATTTTATGGTGTATGTTTTGGAAACCCTATTGTGACGTGATTGGTTGAAATGCATGATTGCCCTCATTTTGATTATTTCGAAGAATATTTTAGGGCTTATTTCTGCGTTGGATGTCGGTTGGGAAGTAGGTTGCTTATTTTGTGCTTTACATGGTAAAGTTGTTGCAGGTGATAATATTAATCTGAAGTTTCTCTACGATTCGGAATGAAAGGTATGGTGTATAAATGAAATTTTAAATGGCTTGGTCCACTTCTAAGTAAATTACGCAGAGATATTTAAGGATTTGGAACCCGGAGCTCATGTGAACACTATGGTATGTTCTGTGTAATGAAACGGAACTATAGAAAGAAATGTCACTAACATACCTGCGCTACGGAGGATAATTTTGATTCACACTTTTGTGAATTTATGCGGTGACGGCAGTATACAGATTCTAGTTCAGGTATTTAAAGAGTTTCTGGATGCTAATAAGGAATTCTGTGTGCCACACACCAAAGACACAGCAAATTCTAAATAAGGTAAGTCGATACTTTCTTTTTGTACTGAGTAGATTAGATAATATGTATTTCCATTTTTATGTTATTTCCTTGTTTTATTCCGGTTTAAAATGGAGTTTATTGAGATAATATTTTTTATGTTTTAATTATGTGTTATTGATTTACGTTTTGGACGCCATTTTACTTGCGAGGGCGTTGCACGTAAACATTAATGGCCCCCGAAAATTGCCAATTTTCACCAAAGGAGACCCTGAAATATATTTTTCCCGCATATGGATATATTTTAAGGCTCATATGCCTCTAAGTACCATGTCCAATAGGAAGCTATCTTGTGGGAAATAGCATTTTGCAACTGATGAAAGAGAGTGCAATCGACTGCAGCACTGATCCCATATTATCTTGCGTCACTGTGCTTCTGATACCACCATAAGTTAACCGGATAGCCATGGCTATTGTACCCTAAAGCATAACGCCACATTTTCGAACAGTATGGTGTTTAGCGTTTGCAACATAATGGAATCTGTCTCCAGGAAGCCTCCAGGCTTTTACTCGAAGACTACCATTGGCGAAACAGAAGCGAAGTTCATCTCTGTATAGCATTTCACTTTGTTAATCAGTTGACCAAGAGACCTTATCGTTACACATTTCCAGTAGTTTGCGTCGAAGATTTCGTGACTGGCTTCTTTGTATAGGGCGACATGCATATAAGCTGTTTTTGACCAAGCGTTCAGAAATTGTTCTCGCTGATAATAAAGCATCCAAAGCTCCGTATAGGCTTGTTCATATATTGCGACATGCATACGAGCTGCTTTTGAGCAATCGTCCAGAATTTTTTCTTGCTGATAATGAAAGCTCCGTGCATGATCTACATATAATCGACAATCGTACTTTGTAGAACTATCACTTTATGCTTTCGCGTACCTCGACCCAAGCGTGCTAACATAGGTTTTAGATGCACCAGTACTCCTACATTCCCTTCTTTAATCTAGTTTTATAAAACCTTTTGCGCAATAGATGCATGTAGGCATGTTTTCAGTTTCGATACGACGTAAAGGCTAACAAGAATTTTCTCAGGGAATAGTAAATGATTTGTGACTTCTTTCGAATTGTCAATTCTGTCAATATTCTTGACTGCTAAATTACCGATTGTTATCAAAAGAATGTCTAAGGCTAAATTTATTGAATTTGTTAAAATTACTTTTTTTTTCTTAATGGAATCTGTATATTTCTAAATATTCTGGAATTTTATATATTTCCTGGGAACATGCAGTATATGTAACTAAAGTAGCTGCTGGCTTTATCAGATACTATAGCTTAAAAGTGGTATATTACAGTTATTGATAAAATTTAATTTTTTAATCCTTACAAAATTAGATGCGTACAAAACGTTTCTGTTTTTCGGAGACGTTTATCGTAGTTTGAGAAAAAGCAATATGTATTAGTTATGTGTCATGGTAAAGCTGTAATTTACATATACTTGCTCATTTTTAGTAATAATGTTCTTTTTTAATTTATGGTAGAAAAGCAGTTGATTTTTGAAATTCTGAAACATGTACCAAAAGTGGCTATGTCAGGAATAAACGAGATATAAAGAATATACAATTCGAATATAGAAGATGTAATTAATTATGTTGCTGTGGTAAAGGTCAGAAATGTTGGTGTGATTAATTATGTTATGTTGACGTGTCACACACAGCTTGTCTACTTCTAAAGCAGCAAATATTGCAATATTGTCATTTACCTTGCCATCGACATTCTTGGAAAAGAAGCGAAACTCATGCTTAGAAATATATCCCTCCTTGATGTATAAAACTATGTTAAGCAAAATAGGGCATTAAAATGTTTTATAGTCCATCTCCAAATCTCCTATCGTCAAAATTCAAAGTCACTAAAGTGATTTTTTCTCTATGATCTGAAATTCACTAAACATAAATGGTTAATCATTTAAAGTAAATAATTAAGAACTCGAACTATACTTTTCAGACCTTATTGACTACAGAATTTAGTTGAACAGCCAAAAGACCCAGTTTAAAATTCTAATAAAAGGAAAGTTCTAAAAACATCATGAGACAGTAACCGCCTTTTAAACTTAAGATAGGGTAAGGTAAACGAATCATTAGGTAAATGAATCATGGAAGTAAAAATTGGCATACTTTCTTATTAATCTGACTTAAGTCCTTAAAATATAATCCATATAGTTAATTTCAAAATTAAATTTCATTAAAAAATTTTGACATGCATCACTTTATACCTGTCTCATTATATAAGAAGTACAGCAGCTATGTTAGCAACTCTGACTGGTGACCTTCATTTTCCTTTCAGAATAAAACTGACGTTTAATTGCTGTGATCAGTTTTAAAATTTAATTTTATGCTACGTAATTAAAAAGGATATATTGTGTAATCTTTTCTATTCCAAAACCTGAGTAATAAAGTTTTAAAATCTAAATAATAGCTAAATATGCCATTTTCTCTCATAAAGATTGATGTTTAGAAGGTGTGCCTTTTCATGCAGAACAACAATAGTTAACTTTACCGAATGTATATAATCGAATAAATAAATTTGCAATATGTCAGGTAAAAGTATAACGTCTCAAGGAATTAATCATTAATCTGTTAAATATTATACAGGGCGAATCTGAACCAGGGGCAAGACTTTACAGGATGATAGAATGCAGCTACATGAGCAATTTGCTTCATAGGATGTACGGTTAGAACGCAAATGGTGAGAGGTTAAAAGGTAGTTTTTCACTGAAACATTTAAATAATTGGCACAAGAATGAGGAAAGATAATTCAGAAAGTATTTTATTAACATGAATATAATTTATGTACATGCTCAAAGAAATTGTTCGAAAGATCTTTCGCCAGGTGTAATGCAGGCTTCATAACTACGCGATAGGGACTGACGCACATTTGCGAAGGCACTGGGCATTTCCCGAGCATCCTCGGCAACAAAGGCGAACCTGACGATTAGATACGTATTCGTTTCAATGGGGCACTCGTAAATTCGGTTTTTCATATGGCCCCACGGGAAAAAGTCCAAACACGAGAGATTTGGGGATCTTGGTGGCCAAATTATGGAACCACCTCGACCAATCATTCGCGCTGGAAATTTCGTGGTTCGTATAATCAGCCATCTTCTTGGCAATCCACTGTAGAAAATGCAGAGGAAAAATGGCTGCGAGGACCGACCCTTTTTATACCAATGCCACCTAACAGGTCGCCGTTTCCGTTCCGTCCAGACTTTATTCACGGATATTGCTGGCATAGCTGTGTTCTCTTACCGCGTACAGTTTTGCCTCCTTGTTCGGATTCACCCTGAATATATCGAGCTTTAAAAACGTTTTCCGCCACCGCAAATATTTTTTGCGTAAACAGTTCGAGTAGGCGTCTTTAATTATGTTTTGTCAAACGACTTTTGTCATTTGAAAGAAAGAGACTTGCTTTAGAACACAGTGTTGTGAAATTTGTAAACAAATATTGTATCAAGCTATTTGAAATAGAACTATCACGCTAGCAAATTAGAACTATCATTTACTTCCAGTTCTGCTACAAAAAGTCAGCTAAAGAATGTCATCATGTCATGTGTACGGCTTTAGGTGCTAATGTTGTATCATATGACACCGTGAAAGTTTGGTACCGAAAGTTCGAAAACAAGGACTATGACATTTAATAAACAGAGCGCTCTGGCCGGCCTACTGATGCTGATATAGCCCGCCTGCGAAATATGTGGAAGAAGATTATTATGCAACCACTTGACAGCTTGCTAAGCAGTTAGAAGCAGCGTTGCATAAACTTGACATATAACTTCAATCGCTGGGTGCCGCAATGAGCTGACTCAAGCAGATTAGTATAAACGTGTTCGGGCCTGCACTAATCTGCTCGAATATAAACGCAAGGACAAAACTCTGGGCTGGATTGTCTCTTGTGATGATAAGTGGATTTACTTTAAGAACACAGGCCGAAAAGGGGGTTGGTCTGCGGCCGCTGAGTCCGTCGACAGCGTCGCAAAGAGCAATTTGACTGACGAAAAAGACTATGCTTGATATCTGGTGGAATTGCCGTGGTATTATCTACAAAGACTATTGGAAAAAGTTAAAACTCTCATCAGTAAGCTGCAAGGGTGTTTTCGTGGTTCTCCCTGTGTTTAAAGTTATAATGTTCCTCAGTACTTTGTCTAGATATAATGTCGAGACACAAGTTAACTAGGTGACGAATTATTGCTGCGGTCATGTAATTGCTACATAGACTTGAGAAGGGTTAAAATACTATTTTATTCACTCAAAAAAATAGTAATAGATGGCCCCTTCTCGGGCTTACAGGAACTTCCACTTGGTCTTTTAAATCAGCATAAGAAAATAAGAAACTAATCTAATACTGAATCGACTTAGACGAAGCTAGATACAGGTATCTAACTAGTTGGCCCTTAAATTAACTTAGCCGGCAATTCTCAACAGGCACCTACAATACGGCCGAGCGTAGTAGATTCAAGAACGAAGTAGGCAGAAGGCAAACACGCAGCATTAAGAACTCCTAAGCACTCTCTCCCGATGTAAGTTGAACTTCCCTTAAGTACTTCTTCTAACTTACTTGTATGCAACTCAATTATGAAAACTCATTCTAGTAGCGAGTTGTAAGTGAGAAACAAGAACTGAAAGAAAAGGAATTCAAAATTTAAAAAAAAAGTTATAAAATTAAAATACACCTTACAACATGCTTACGAGCAAATATTCCTTAAAACGTCCTTCACGAAGGCATCCCTCTCCTTAAGAAGATAGCCCTAGTGGGCTTTTCCATAATCTATATTAAACAAAACCAACCAACCAACCATCAAAATTTATCAAAAATTAAAACTTTGCTACCTCAGAAACTCTATCTCAATTTTTTTTGTCACTTCTTGCGAGATTTCAGATATTGGGGTTCCACTACTAATTAATTTTACACCCTACTCTGAAAATAATGCATTACATATTTTTTAAATGAAATCCATTTGTGAACACCGTTTGTAATTTAGTGCGTATGTGAGAATTATTGCGCTACCGGCCTGGCAATCTTTGTGTAAAATCCGAGTCACTCACATTGACGGTGTCCGCATGTGCGTAATGGCAAACCGCACGTTGAGTTGATCAATGTTAAAGAATTTCACTTACTGCGCATGCTTAATAGTGTACCGTTGGCGCGGGAGAAAATACTGACGAATAAAAATAAACAACCCTACACAAGCCTATTCGTCATGTAAGCCTTAGCGACTCTTTACGATTGCAATACTAAAGATACTTTTTTTGTGCTTATTGCATTTGCTTCTGTTTCATTTCATTTTGGTTTATTTTATTCA
>KL868910.1:0-11038 GCA_000611955.2 Stegodyphus mimosarum | reverse complement strand
ATAATAATAATAATAATAGAAATACATCCCTTTTTACAACAAATTCTGTATACTCCCAGGATGAACTATTACGTATATAAGTTTCAGTGCGTATGTCGCGCAAGTTATTGCGCTGTTTAGCATTTCGCACAATAGTTTAATCAGCTTTTCTACATATGAATTACTCTACCTTTAAATATTTCAGATAAATATTAATTGCTTTTGTTAAACGGAAACAAATATTTACAGGTGACCCTTCTCCGAACGTCACTTGGTGGAAAGGTCCTTTTTTATTAGATGAAGACTTTAATGCCACTAAGCAAGGATTCGTCCGGAATGAACTTGTGGTACACAAAATACAAAGGTCTGATTGGATGACGGAATATGCTTGTAAGGCATCAAATACACATCTAGCGAAGCCAAAAGTATCGTCCGTTCAGCTCGATATAAACTGTAAGTAAGCCCATCTTATATGTTACTTATATTATCAAAACTAAGAAATCGAAATAATTGATTTTCATAAAGACTATTTTGTGGTATTTAAATGATACCTTCTAATTTAGGGTCATTTAGGCAATATATAGCCTATACCTTGTCACTCTGAAAGTTTTAATTTTAGAGAAATAAATAAACTCCTGTGCGATTTTCAGATATAGATAAAATATAATCGGTATTTTTTTGTATGGTTTAGTAAGTTATTTTATGGTAAAATGTTATTTAGTAGTTGGAGAACTCGTTATAATACCATGTGTAGTAGTGTGCTTTTACCCACAAGGTTTTACGACATGAATGTGTAGCAGCAGCTGCGAAGTTATTGAAACATATATTTAACTGAACTCTGCTCATTGGAATGCACGAAAAACCTGACTGAAAAGCTGATTATCTGTAGAATTACCATGTTTATTTTTGTAATGTTATTCCAAAGCCTCGTTTAGTTTCTATATAGCGTTTCCTAATGAAATACTGGAAGAAACTCAATAAAACCTTAGTTTTCAGTTCTTAAAATTTTCCATGTAAGAAAAACTTTTACTGCTATTTTTATGAAAGGCTAATTTGTAAGCATAATCATTGCTAAAATTTAATAAATATTTCGAAATGAAATGATATTATAATAAATTTTGGAAGAACTGAAGATTGCTGATTTTATGCTTTTGAATATCTTCGATTTTTTATTTTCATATCCAAGATCTGATTATTTTGGTTTAATAAGAATTCTGCAATATTTTTAAAAGTAATATTAAACTAGGATTTCTGGAAAGCGAAGCATTGAATCCTAGCTAATATGTATTATTGAAAACGCAGAATAAATAAGTACAACTCCTGGCAGTGTAAACTGGGTGTGTATCTTATTGAAAAATCAACATTTGCTATTATTTTGTGCATATCACGTGCCGTGCTTTAGATAATGTTTCGAAGTAAGTGTTTATAACTGATTTTACGCTGTAAGTTTGAGATTTACGCCAGTACAAAACGCAAGATTTTTTTTTTTTCTTTTTAGATTCTGAAGCTTAGATTCTTTAGATTTTTTCTTGAGATACTGAATCGTGTATATCAGATCGTTCAATCGTGCATATCAAATGTTCTGTGAAAACTTAAGAAGCTATTGACTTTCCTCAATACTTCACTTTAGCCGTTTCAAAGACAATCGTTTTGTTCAGAATGCAGACGAAGCACTTTAAAGCCGCCAAACGATAACGGTTTGATGAGAACGTTCAAGTGCTGTCTATGAATAGTTTAACTAATCTTATTAAAATAGCTTGATAGTAGTGTTGCAATTATTATGCACATTAGAACAAATAATAAATTCCAATTGAGACAGCGCTATTGCTGATAGCCCTGTTTCAATTGAAGCAATAGCTACCACTTTAGACCCAGCCAATGCGTTTACAATATACAAAGGAAATATAAATTATGTTTCCCAATTCCATGTTCTTTAACGACAATTATCGTATTTTAAGACTGATATACTTGCAACGTTTACTTAAATTTGAGATTACGGGCAAATTTCCATTGATTTGTAGATTTTAGCTCAAAAATGCAAATTAAAGGAAATTTTAACTATTTTCAAACAAAACTTTTCGTATCACTTTATACATTTAATTTTTAAACGTAACTTGTAATTTTAATTCCTAAGTTTATTTCAAACCTTCGTGCATATCTAACAAGCTTAGTTTATAAATTATGCGTTATTAAACACAGTAAAGGAAATGCCTAAGTTGAAAAAAGGAAACGTAGCAGTCCTTTCTCTTCGAGTCAAAATAATGTAGGCATATTCATGAATCTATCCTCTCAATTTCAGAGAGATATTTTAGTTAATTACATGATTTAAAACTTTTCTACGGGTTAATTTGTCTCTAATGGGTAGTTGTATACAAAATTTAAATGCCGTTTTGTAACTTTAATTATTAAGTTCCCTACTTTGTTATAACTGAAAAACATTTTATGTGAGCAACACATTACTTCCTTGTACGGCCTATTAAATTAAATGCATTTTTTGCTGTATTTCCTTTAAACTCATTTCTTCGAATTTCATTAGAAATATATTTCGCATTCAATCAACTCAGTTCTCACTTCGAAATAAGGCAAAAATACATAAAAATTCAAAACGCCTTTAACCTTTCTAAATATCGTTTTACCTGTAAAATGCAGAAAGACATGAAACAACAAACACAGTTAAAAACAGTTTAAAAAATACTTTTTACAGTAAAAATTAAAATTTCTACGCAGAAACAAGCGATTCGGCCAGCGGGCAGAAAGACGCGTTTTTCTGGGCACAAATCTAAGAGTTTATTTTCAATTCCACTCGGCAAAAAGACACAGAAGTTGGTGCACAAACTGAATTCGCTATTCTACTAAGAGTTTCAAATGTTAGCAAATTTCGGCTTCGTTAGACTAAGTACCAAAAACTTTTAAATGTTGATAATTCAACAACTACTGCCTTCAGATTCATTAAAGGTATAAAATTTTTAACCGGAACATGAGAACAGCATAATCATTTTTAAAACAAAAATGCACAATTTACCAATGTATAAGAATAAAAAACTCAGATCACCGAGCCGAATAACAGAGAGTGTATATACATGTTTAGTACGGCCGATAGAATTAACTACAAAACGACATTCCGAATACATTGATTGTTTCCGAAAGAACAAAGAAGTAATTCAACGTTGGAAGACTCTCTAATACAACTCTGCTTAAACTTTTCAAATAACTTTCGAAGCAACGGATATTTAAATGTTTCTTAAGTTTTATATAGCCTATTTTTCCAACAACTTATTTACATTTAAAGTTCAGCAATACATAAACTTGAAATGTGCATTTTCTTTCCATCTTCGGAGTTCTGAATAGGAGAGGTAAAGAATAAGTATTTAATTTCGAGAAAAAGCTCAGCTATTTATGAATGGAGTAATTTCCCATTAAGTGCAGCAGAAGCTGACTGAATGAGATGCTAGATGCGATAACGGTCAGTATTCCATGAATGCTGTAGCAACAAATCTTATCTCATTTTTAGAGATTCCAACTGCCTGCTGGTAAAAGCTACACATTCATTCAACCGACTCTTCTCTCATTGGTTTTTTACTTGCCGTTTTCATCCTTTATGCTCCCCTACATAGAATCATTTTTACCGTTGTGGATTCCATGCTGGTAACTTGCATAACTCACTATTAACGTTATTTCTCTTAGCATAAAATATCTTTGAGAGTTGAACATGGCATCTATGATTACTGAGGGATTGACAAATACAAACAGGTCTTTTTCTAAACTAGTTGAAATGAGTGCGGCGATTGGTCAATCTTCTTAAAACCTCTAATGGCAACAACCAAGCTTTGTATTTGTGAATAACTCGCCTATTTGATAATGTGCAATGTTACTTTCTCCGAAAGAAAATTTTTATGGTTAAAGAACGTTTAACATGTTAGGCAATTATGCAAAAAGCAAAAGTTCAATTTTAAAAAAAACTTTGCCCCGTAGCTTTTGAAAAATGCAAAGGAATGCAAAAGGAAACGCCAGCCAATATACTCATGAGCTGTAATAATGGCACAGCTCGGAAAATAAAGTTTTAAAATAAACATTTAAAGTTTCACTTTGTTTTGAAATGCTGAAATCACGCGTTTAATTGATAGATAAAGGAATAAGCCCTACTAAAATGCTTCACAGAAATTCTGCTTGTAATGATGATTATAAATTGCAATGAACGTAACAATTCAATAATAAATTTCATCAAATTTTATGATTGTTTTTTGTCATTTGTTTGTACTATGAGCTAGTTTCTCCCTTCTTTCTGCATGCTTTCGTGTTATAACGGTAGCGCACTCAATCTGTGCTCGAGAGGTCCAGGTTCGAGTCCTGGACAGGGCATTGCTCAGTTTTCGTGTTCCCTACTTCGGAAACTCCTAATGATTCCACAGTGGCGCCCGAACTAAAAGATAGTAGATGATGATTCTTTACCATCAGGATTTGGCGATTGAGACCCTAATTTCCAGTCGTCCTTTAAAAGAGAGAGTATATAAGGTATTTTTTCCGACTTTTCTGCATGCTTTAGTGGTGTAACGGTAGCACCCTCGACGCGTATTCGAGAGCTCCAGGTTCGAGTCCCTACGAGGGCATTGCTTATTTTTCACATCTCCTGCTTCAAATTAACCTAATGACTCTACAGTACATTACATTAAATTACACAGGGCATTCATGGTTCATAGTAATAAAAAAATAGAGACAAATTAAGTTCTATTAATAATGCTACCATATTATGGCATATATTAAAACTTGAAATCTCAATGAATTCTTAAAATCTCAATGTTATATCATTAAGCAAAACACAAAAGAAAGTGAGCAATTTCTTAGCAGCATTTTATTTCTTTGTAAGATTCAAAACAGAACCTATTTTTATTCAAATTTTAGATTATTGTAAAATACGAACAAACACTTTGCATCTAATTCCTGGACATAAAATTTTGGGGTTCGTCAAATTTCTTCTTAGATTATTCAAGATGTTTCTTTCAGTAAGTTGTTTTCAGTATTACTTGTTGGAAGGTCTGCAAACTTTTCCTGCTTCTGGGGGCTTTTACATTGACAATTTAAAACCTATTTCCTTAAAAAAACTTAAAGAATAAGCAAACCATTTATTAACTTTTCACTTTCAGTACAGAAATGTAACTGCAATCTACAGTTCCATTTAGTTTTTACAATAAAATTTACACATCAGTTAATATTACGAATCTTATTGCAATGGAAATGAAAACCATGATGAATGAAAACATAATAGATTAAAATAATACGAACAATATACACCTCCTTACATATGAAAGCACTGGAATAAATTAGTTGTACTAGCTTATTATTTGCACTAAACAAAATCTGCTAGCATGCCTAAACCTATAAATCTGTTCCTTGATATAAAAAAGGTGTCAAGGAAGAAATATTCAAGTCCAGTTTTAATTTTCTTAATAATTTTCTGAAAGAAAATTTCTTGGCAGCTGAAATTGATGCGGCTGCATTAATGCTTTGTCATAGCAAAGGCTTAGAGACACATCAGTTCCCAGAATTTTGCTCTCGCATTGGGCTAATCATATATTAGAAATGTAATAAAAAAGACTCTCAACCATGAAAAATCTAATTTAAACCGTTTATTATTAAGCTGTGAGCTTTCTATTATCAGTCTCTTAAAACTTGAAGAGTGTTAAAGTGCTTTTGGCAAAGTCCTACGGTGAAATTCTAAGAATTGGAGAGTTTTTTATATGCTAATTTAGGTATTTTAGTTTCCCATATGCTTCTGTTCATTTGACGAAATTTTGGAGCTTTAGATTTGCATTTCAAAAGTAGCTACATGAACTGAGACTGCTCTTAGAACAACTTTTACGAAGAATTACTAAAAAACACTCCTCAAAATCGGTTTCATTTCAGATCGTAGCTGCATAAATAATGCCTTTTAAGAACTAGTAGATCTTAAAGTACAGAATTACAAGGATTTTATATCAAAGTTTACTCTGCTCCTAATAACCATTAGTTTAAACTACAGTCGCGTGCAAAATTAAGAGACTTTGCACATTATGTCGAATTTCTGAAAATCTAATGGACAGTTTTAATGAAATTTAGTATGAATATAGATTTACAAAGAACAAACAAAGAACGAAGTGTACCATTCAAAAGTAACTTTGTTTACGCATGATTACCAGTAAACCTCATAGTGCAGGGATCTCCAAATTCCAAGTTGTGATATCGAACTGAAAATGAGTGTATTATGGGGGTATGATCCTTCTCATTGCCAAGCACGTAACGTAGCTCGACGGCATGTTGGACAGGGTGCAGATGAGGGGTATCTGTGGTAGTCGATCCCAATTCTGCGGAAAGGCAGTTTTCATCTTCGGGATGTTTTTCGGAATAGAATGGCGAAATGCAGTTGCCTTCAACAAAACGTTGCTGATATGCTCTAAAAGGTTAAGTTCAGGAGATACGATTGGCTAGTCCATGCAGTTAACTTCAATAAACACTGGCCATCAAATAAAATACTGGACTCTTATAATGCTGATTGTTATTCTTCATGCTTCTTTTAACTTCGATCCCCAAGTGTATAGGAACCAGTTCCCTTTGAAAGTTATCTACGAAGGCATCCCTCTCTTTAGGCAGATAGACTTCGAGTGTTTGCCGTAAACAAATAAACCAAACCAACTTTTAACTTCGAAACCTGAGTTAAAAGTGATCTATCATTAGTAAGCAATATCAGTGGATATAGTGTTTCAAGAAAAAACAATTTGCAGTTAGAGTAAATTGACCGGCAGACAAGATAAATCACGCTGCTATTAAGGAAGGAAGTCTAATTGGTTTCTTCGTAACAAGCATTGGAGAATAGCATTTGCGTAAAATACCCTGAGGCTTTTTTCTTCTAGTTCAGTACTAAGCAGTAGTTTTCCTAGCAATTATTTACACTAGTATTTTTAATTGCAGCCATTAGAAACGTTCTCCAACTATGTAATAATTTACGCAATACCATTACATTTTGAAGTTGTTGATCACCATGATTTAGTTACATATAACAAACTTTGAGCAGCAAAGCATCAGGGCATTGATAATTGGCAAAAATGGAGTTGAATGCACACATGTCACTATTTTATAGCACACTGTAATATTAATTTGCCTTTCTACAGAAATATTATGTATGTTTTCTTAGTATAAATTTATAAAATGCATCCAGAAACATTTCCTATAAAATTATGTAGATTTAGGTTTCATAAATCGTCGCTAATTTATCTGAAAATATTTTTAAAGTTTTCGCATTCAAAATATATGAAAATAGATCCACAAAACGCCATTGTTTAATTTTTGACCTTCGTTTATACATACAAACTATCTTCCTTAATGTTCTAGTTTTCCACTCCAAATTACTTATATACTTATTACTTTGATTCGTGTTAGAGGTTAAATATAAAGGATATGTGTCTACGAAGTTGTTTCAGAATATGCATGTTACCGTGAAAGACCTAAATCTGGAGATTGGTGACATTCTTTAGTGAACGACAACATTCCACTGGTTGTATATCCGAAAAATTTACTAAATATCATATTTCTCACTTACAACGGCAAATATCGAGATTCACCATGTACTGATGGCGAACGTTGAATAAAAATATATTTTTGAAGTTTTTAGATCATACTTTATTAAAACATATTACGATACATGACAAAATAAGAGAAAGCTTAAGTAAAAGCAGATGTTAATAAGCTGTTGAACGTAAAAGGAACAGTGCATTCTAAATGAGAAAAGAATGTAACACAAATAAAAAACTTAGTGGTTGGCTTATGTTTTAGCTAGCGAACGTCACATTGCTTCCTAATAGCTGCCCTCGCTACCAGCTGACGCTACATTACCGTTACCATGAGCTTTGTAAGCTTCGAGTATCATGTAATAGCCTCTACGGTTCTATAAATAAGTTGTGTTAATAAAGTTGATTGTTTTAGTGACGTGAAATCATGTTTTGCAGGAACCATCACCGAGCCACATCAACAGCTCGTACAACTTACTTAATTATATGAATGACGTTAAACAATCTTATTTATTGTGATAACTTAAACTGTTATGACACTCTAAATTGTACAAAGGGGTGTGGGAGTCCTTTGCATTTTCATCTGCATTTAGTCGTAATGCACATCATTATTCTCGGCTTGTCGTTTCGATAGCCACCAAAGCATAACTGTGCTTGTCGACATGCATCGGTGATGGTCCGAATGTAATCAAATATTTGGTCTTTCCCTTACGTAACTTACTATGTGTTAATACTCACATGGGATTGCCGACATTCTCCAATTTCAGTCTTTCACAGTAGCATGCAAACATAAATGTTCTCATGCATTTGCATAACGATTATTTTAAGTTATTCATAAATTCAAAATTTCAATTTATAATATAATCTTTTAATGTGGGTAATCCTTCGCTTACAGTCTTTGTACATTTCATAAGTTATTAATTTTTTGCCCTTTCCTTGACTCTTGCTATTTTCATGAACAATTAATTTAACACTTCCGCTTCGAAATGTTATCTGTAATTCCTTTCTAACAATCTCGATAACAGTACAATTAAAACATTAAGTTTTTTCATTGCTTTCCGGAATTTAAGGCTTTGTAAATCCATGTTGGGTCTCGATTTGTTTTCTCAAAAAATTCCTTTATAATTTTAGCTAAGAATTTATTGCAGTTTTCACTGTCAAATTCTTTTAAATCTTTTTTCCTTTTTCCATTTCTTCTTGAACGATGAGCTTTAATTACTATTCTGCAGTCCCTTTTCTTTACTCAATTGAATCACAAACATCATATTAATTTCATTGTCTGCTACTATTCAAAAATAACACTGTATGCCGCAAATCTAAAATATTTTCAGATTCTTTGTGTTTTTCTTTTATATAAGAATTTTGCGTCGTATTGAGAAAAAACGTAGTACGCAAGCTTTACAACTGTTTTTAGAATTTTTTGTGTTTTCTAATCCAATCGATCACCGATACATTTTTCTTCATTCGTATCGGTAATTGTAACCTATTCTCTGATGCCATATACATTATTAACACCGTGTATTAGTCGCATTTTGTTGAGTTACATGCACTTTAAATTTATTTCCACTTGTGTTAGTTCTATAAAAATGTCTCCATGTGCATGTGTAATGATCATTTCATCTTTAAATCAAATGGACGAGAAAAGCGGCAATGTGAATTTTAAGATTAGGCAAAAGTGCAGCCTTTGTTTGGAGTAGATTCTGAGTAAAATTCAATCGATTTCGAGGTTTATCAGGTACAGGTTTTTCCTTCGAAAAGTTTTTCTCTTGAAGAAGACAGATTTGTGTCTGATCGACCTCAAAATCGATTAAAATTTTATGCAAAATACTCTCCAAACAAAAGTTACTTTCGTACCTTTTTAAAACGTCTGCTTTAAATCGGTTGAAAATTATTTTGAAATCCTGATAAATTATTTTTTGTACAAACAGTAAATTTTCGCTTATGCTCAGTACTTTCAACATATTTCCTATTCTTAGAATAGTCTTATTTCTATCAGTTTCTATTTCAAAATAGTCACTGCCAACTGGTTCAATCTTAGTAGATTTCTCCAGCTGTCATTATTTGCACTTCTGTTTTTTACAACTGGCAAAAGATTCTTTATTTCATCCCATGCTGTCGAGACGTTGGTCAGGACACCATAATACATTGAATTGTTTTATTTTCTAATTTATCTATTTCATTCTCAGTATTATATTTATCTTGATTAAATGATAAAGTGTCTCCGTTGTTTTAAGTACTTCATATAAACCTGTACATGATTCATATTCGGTTTTCTTATCTACTTTTCTAACAATTTTATTTGTTACACATTGCAATTTTTTATTCTTTCTAGCTTTCCTTTTGCATTCTTTTGACTTGCCGCCTAATTTGCAAAACTAAAATATTTAACTTTTTACAGCATTCTGAATCTAAATTCCCTAATTCCCGCATTTAAAACATGCGTTTTCTTTAATTTATGTCGAGTGTGTTTAGCCTTTATTTGCTTTTAAAACTATTTCTAATTTCTGCCTTCTTTTTTCATTTCTGTTCTATGTTTTTCGTCACTTTATTTTAATGCTTGTATAATTGCAGTTGTAGCTTTTTCTCTATTTTTGATAATGATTATGTCCTTAACATTTTATATAAATCAAATTCGCATCGAATTCTACCAATAAGAGTAAACATTTATCTCGTATTTCATTCCTTATTTGAATATTTTTAGTTTTTCAGAATTATTCAAAAGCATTCTCATATTTATATAACTGATTCAACCTATTTCATTTACAGCTGAGCCTATTCTGCTCTATACTTCATTTTAATAACCTCAATTTTTGCCTTATAACATTTCTTACCTATTGTATTATTATTATTATTATTATTATTATTATTCCATATCTCCCAAGTCTTTATTTCACTTGCGCTTATTCACATAAGTGCCGCAAAACGAGAGCTGAATTGATTGAATGAAATATCTCTAATGCAATGCGAGGGAATAAATTTAAATGAAGTGCTGAAAATATTGTGTATTATTTAATAGACCGTACAAGGAAGTCATGTGGTGACCACATCAAATTTTATATTTCTGCGATACCTAAGACTTCGTTTCATTGTTTTGTTATAAACAATATAGCAAGTAAAAAGAGAGGGCACATGCATTGCCTTACCCTTTCACCTTCCTGTCTAATAGAAAATGAAAGTTAAGTGCAGACTCGTTTAATCCGTTTATCAACAACTGTAGTTATTCCAGAAACAATCGTAAATGAAGTCACCTTGTTGTAAGGTTTTAGTTAAACTAACAAAGTTTTATTTTAATTTGCCTTTTTTATCTGTTCTCATTTCAACTTCCTGTTAGAATAAGCGCGCGTTTCAGCTTTATACTAATTTAAAGTGGAGCCAAGTTCTACTTAAGCAAGAGGTAGAAACCTCTCAGTGTAAGAGTGCTTTTAGTCTCAGACCACGGTTACTCTATTCGACGTTCGCCTGACTAGCTAGCATTTAAATCCTAAGCCATAGCGCTTTTACGTGATTGCTTATTGAAGTAA
>KL868909.1:0-11009 GCA_000611955.2 Stegodyphus mimosarum | reverse complement strand
CTATAAATATTAACAAATATGAAACGCCACCATGTGTCAAGATATGGTAGGAAATAAAGAAGTCAATAGTTATTTACGTATAAACATATGTATTTTTATTAAAACATCGAAAAAGAAATGTCCAGAGAAGGAAGGTAGACTAGGTAGATATTATTTATTCAGGGGTCAAGAACATAGGCATTGGTAAAAAATTTAAAACAACTATTCATAAAATTATTTTTACTAAAGTTTTCTTAGCTGAAATAATAGATGAAGGAAAAGAACAAAAATTTGATCTATAAAAATTTCAAAACCGCCTTAATGGTTTATTATCTAATTTCAAAGATTAGTTTATTCCATTAAAAATTTCAGAAGTAGTAAAATATGTGGTCTCCTCTCCTCGGTGTACATTTTAAAAGATTTCTTCTCTAGAAATGTAATTTAAAAAAAAAATTGGTTGTTTGAGACTTCTTGCATAATAGAGCAGCAAATGCAGTAAAATCGAAGTTGTAACAACAACGATTTGCAAAATACGTTTAATGGTTATAAGACATTTTCTGCCTCCTTTACTCATGCCTTCGTTGTCTGATGGTAGCACAATCAGATCGTATTACAGATGTCCAGATTCGAGCCCTGGTGAAGGCATTGGTCATTTTTCGTGTTTTCTACATAAAAAAGATTTAAGATTCTAATGTGGTGGATGATGATTCTTCGCCACCAGGAGTTGGCGATTGGGTCCCCTAATCCCCAGTCGCCTTTTAAAAGGGAGGAGTTTAAAAAGTATTTTTTCCCTCTTCTGCATGCCTTCGTGGTGTAACGGTCAATTCAAGATGTTTATGTTCGAGTCTCGGCAGGGCATTGCTCATTTTTCATGTCTCCTGCTTACAAATAACCTAATGATTCTACATGGTAAATATTTTCAACAGACGCTTTCAATCAAATTGTGCAATACCTAAAGCAAAATTTTAATATGAAAGAAAATTTAAAACTAAATCTACTATATGTAATCGTCTGAAATAGAGTTCTCAGCACAAAACTCTGCAGCAGTTTGAATAGTCAAATCGAGATTAAAATAAATCTTAACTTGATACAAGAGACATAAATGAAGGAACAGAAATAGTTAAACTGAAGCACTAGGGCACATTATATCTCTCAACAAACTAAAATTCTGTTGATAGTAAATTTGATGTCTCAAATAACTTGCAGTCAAGAGCCTACTAATACTATGCTTACCCTTTCATAGGCAGCAAGATATGTTTTAGCTGAAATGAGGAGGGAGATACAAAACAGCTTTTAAATAAATCTAGAGCAGAGATTCTCAAACGATTGTACGCTTACCGCGCAGAGAAACAAATGATTTTTAAATATCATATTACAAAGTTAAATACTCCGACATCCTGTTTACTTTTTTTATCTAACAATCGTAAATTTATGAATCTGAGCCTTGTTCAAGGTCAATAGCCGCTCATAGACATTAGCAAAGTAATTCATTTTTATTTTCACATATACTTTTAGCTTATGATGTTTTCAAAAGGAGTAATCGAAATAGAAGTACGTAATTTCTTTTAGAGCTGATCTATTTATTAGCACTTTATGTCGAAATATTTATCTACACTTCATGTCCCTACCCATTTCTGTGCTCATATTGCTCTATTTTCAGTTAGGGTAATTTTTTACTCAATTCTGGCCATTCATGAAATTCGATCCACGATTCTAGCAATGAAAAATACTAAACATAATTCTCCGATCATGCAAGATATCTATGACATCTCCGTCTTTAATCCCGATGTACATTCTTTTATTTCATGGGTTAAATCCATGTGGGGATTTCTGGAAATGAAGAAGCAGATGAAGCGGCAAAATCTGCTTTTACTGACATTAACACAGAATTAATAAATCCCTCTTGGCCCAAATCTCAGCTAAAACAACTTACATGCCAGCAAAAATAGTGACAGAGGGAGAAGACTCTATAAGGATTTTAAGTTTTACTATCGTTTATTTTATTTTAAACTTTGCTATCCTCTCTTATTGTCCATTTCCGGCCAGAATAAGCAAGAGTAAGATTTTTGGTGCTAATGAATTTGCAAACTGTAAAAAGCGTTTAAGAAGTGGCTTCTAGCCAAGACAGAAAAAAGCCTTCCTGCTGCTCTGCTACGCGCTTGCTTTTCAGTCAGTTCGCATCTGCCTGCTTTAAGGCCAGAACTTAGTTCATGTTGATATACTAGACGTATTGTAGTATTTGCATTTAGCTCAATACATAAGTAGTGTCAAAAGGCCAATCTTCACGTTAATAGGTTCTGTAAAACATTTAAGTTCTTATTTAAGTTAGTCATTAAGTGAATATTTCTAATTTTCTATGTGTTAGACCAAAAGTGCTGGTCTCTGTATCCCGAAGTGCGGGAGGGCTTGTAGGCTGGGAGAAACAAAGAGTTAAGTTAACCCTTCTTAACTTGTGTTGTCTATTCCACGCACACACTGACATAGCTTGAGTAAGCTCCCTGCTTCCACTCAGGATTGCACTGATGTTTCCCAAGTCAATTGGAAGGGAGAGTAGTCTTGACAAGTCTTCCAGTTTACCTCGCATCATTACAGACAGATTTAGTACGAACCATCTGATCAATTGGTTTATGACAGAACATGGCCTCTTTCCCACGTATTTTTATGAACGAAACAAGCTCCTTCTGAGTAATGTATATGTGGAGAAAGGGGCGACTCTAATCATTACATCTTCAAATGTCCATCAACAAAAAATTCTCACTTGAAACTTCCTAAGATTAACATATATCAGTGCTTGCAAATAGCATTAAAAGTCGAACAACTAAGAAGAAAAATAGAACTCTAAGACATGTTCCTCGCTAGTAGAGGAGAAGGACTGTGCAATACAAGATAAGCAAATAATAACATGCTGGAACTTTCAAAAATTTAAATTAGAATTGACAAAACGATCTACTTGGCAAAAAATTGAAGGACAAAATTAACAACAGTACAGACTAGAATTGACAAAAAGAATAGAGGACAAAACTACACCTCTTTGCATACAACAAAATAAAATAAAGTCTCAAATATTCTGAAAAATAATTCATATACAAAATGATTTAGTATATACTCTCTGCATATTCAGGCAAAGAAAAACGCTTTTGTTACATTCCGAGTGTTCCATAAAAGGTTTATCCAGAGGCAAAGATCCGATCAGAAATTAGAACTAATGTTTATTTAGTGAATTATGGTTGGCAGGTTTAGCATATTTAAGTGATATTTTTGGATTTTGGAAATTTAAATGAATTAAATTTAGGATCATAAGAAGAAAATGTTAATTTGTTTACCATTACAGATAAATTAAATGCAATGATAAAAAAAATCTAGCTAATAATTAAGGAATGTGATAATCATATTTTGAGAACTTTTAGAAAGTTTTCTAATCAAAAATGATTTGAAAAATTAAAGTAGAATTATGATCCGTCATTAAAAATTATTGTTTTTTATTGATAAATAATTTCAACATGTATTTTTCAGAGGATTATGAAATTATTGAATTAGAAATCCGTTTTATTCAAAAGTACCTAAAATTTCGCCTCGTGAAGGAAAGAAACAATTGATAACAATTTCCTGTGATCGAAATAAATGTGATTGAAGATTTCAAAAATAACACACTTGTTAACTTTTGGCTGAACCGAAAAAAAGACTTTAAAGGGGTTTCGTAAAAAGTTATTAAGTTTTTATTGCCTTTTTGTACAGCCTATTTGTGTGAGCAAGGATTTTCTTCCATGTTACAAACAAAATTAACAATTCATTCTAATTTACGAGGAAAATTAAGTCAAATATGACCAGACATAAAGAAATTGATCTCTTTTAAACAGGTCCAAATTTCTCACTAAATTTTAGAACTAAAGTATTATAATTTAAATTTTGATAATTAAAATAGTAACCAATTTTAATCTAACATTTTAAGTGTGCATATTTAACACAAATAGTCAATAGGTGCAAGAACAAAATACATATATTTTTAATATTTATATTGAGAAATTAAAAAAGTAATTATTGTAAAATGTAGTAGTGCTAGTAAAGTTTTTGAATTTTTGTTTAGATTGTACGCAATAGTCAAAAATGTTCAGAACTTCTGATCTAGAGCATTATAGTATAAAGTTCATTTAGAAATTCAATTTTTTATTGTTCTCTCTAAAGATCCGTGGAAAATCTTTACATCATCAGAACTGTGAAATACATGAACAATTCTTTTTGAAAATAAGCATTAAGGACCAAAATAAAGTAATGTATAGAATGTGTCTTGCACAATTTTAGATTTTATTATAATAGAACGAATATTATTTAGAAATATATTTAGAAAGAATATTATTTCATTGTTCGATTTGAGACCTTTATTCTGGACTATGCGTCTGTGTCGTAATTTCTATGATAGAAAGGCTTTTCGTAAAATTTTCAGAAGTACTTATTTCCATTTCTCTTTTACCACTTTTGAGAGACCAATTGTGGGGAGGTCGCGCTTAGATAAGGCTCTTCCCAAGAGAACAGATGGACACTAGTCCATAGGCGAAACCTCAAGTTATTTGAAAAGAATACGCAAAGAATTTATATATGCAATAACTGTATCAGTCTTCATATTTTAAAGGAATGCAGTGGTACTTTTCGAAATACGATTTGTTGCTTTGTGTTGGAAAAGTTTCACTCTGTACAAGTCATTGGAATAAAGAAATAGAATTTCTTCTGCAAATACCATACCTAAAATCTTCTCTAGATATAATGTTCAGTTGGTTTAAAAATTTTTTCCTCCTCTTCTTACTTTTAATTTCCCATTGTAGCAAGAGAATACTGCAATAATATTACCTTTATTGAGACTTCCTTTGCAGTGACGGAAGCAGGTTTCTGTTTGGCTTTTAAATTTTTAAATCTGCTTTATTACTTAATTTATTTTTGCTACAGAGGTCTTTCAAGACTTAATATCTGAGTCGGCAAATTTCGCTTGTTACCAACGAATTAAGTGTGGAAACTTCAGAAACAGTACTTACTTTTTCAGGTATTTGTTTGGAGTCTTCTTTCCATATAGAAATAGTGACTGATGGTTTTTACCTTTCCGATTAGTAATGTTGCTTATTTTGCACTTAAAAATTTTAATACTATTCATTTCATAACAATTTTTTAATCTTAGAATAGAAATAATGTTTCGGAAGCATTAAAATGCAATATTGTGAAAGAATAATAAATTTAACAGCATCAGATTATGTTTCTCACTTCAAGTAAAATGACGTTGACAGAAAGTTTTTCCAAAACATTTTTTTTTTTAAATTGTTTACCGAAGTCGTTCTAAAAATGTATAATGCGCTGTGTATATACAATGTCAAGTACAATAGAAGTGTCCTCTAAATGTTTATATTTTTACAGCAACAGATAATAAAATAATTACTATTAGGTATGAGATTTTGAGCTCATTGTTGCAAAATTTGAATACAAAAACGTTTTACTATAAGGCAGAACGATGGTGGATTTCAGCTGGGAAAGTCCAGAACAAAATCTGGAGGAAGATCCCAGCTTTCGGAGTACCCCTTCGTTGTTTCTGCCTTTCTTGGGTTTAAAATTCTTGCTAAAGATGTAATGAACGCAGGGCTTGAAATGTTGCTTGAGAAATTCTTATGTATAATTAGACCGTTCTCATTGTAAACTGGGATGAAAAACGACTAAATCATGGGATTGATTCAAGTGTGAAATTTGGGAAATGTCACATTGTTTGCTCAAAAATCATTCTGCTTTTGATATCCTGCACAAATAAGGGAGTGGGGAAGCGTAATGGTAAAAGCCTAGTTTCCATTCCCGCATCTTTCCTGCTCTTTGCTTTTTGTTTTAGCTTTCATGCTGTATTTACATCCTTTCGCAAATACACTCATGTTTCCCATATTTTGAAAAAGCAAAATCTGAACAAGGATATTGTTTTTCTAAAACACCTCTTGAGATTCGCTTAAAACTTTTCCAGCTAATTCTTTTGTATGCTACAATATTGGGTAAGCATGTTTAATTTTCTTCCCTCTTTCTTCTTCCTTTTTATCGCTTATCAGTTGATCAAACTGCATGTTGAATCTGTTTATTGTATTGTATTATGAACTGAAACCCTTTGACTGCAATATAAAGTTACATATGGAACGTTGATTATAACATGATAACAGCAGTTATTTTGAGTTGAAAGTATTAAGTTTCCGAAATTAAAACACTAAAAACCTGTATTTGACACGTAAATATATCTGGGACTTTCTTAAGTCTGATGTCTGGTCCGGCCTAGTAAGAAACAAGACTTTTGACTGTATACTTTTTTGAAACTATTATCTATTTCATTATTTATTTGAATATCTTACAGATAGTTTTGTTCCCTCGAATAGGAAATGGATCTCGCTGAATTGCAGATTATTTTTCAACAAGATGAAAATTCTCCCAGGTTTCAGAATCATGTGAAAGATGAATTCTATCATCAATTTCAAGGACAACGAATTATGAAAATGGAAGTACTCAATGTGCATTAAACTTCTTCCTCTAGAATTTTGTCATAACTGAGGTTTACACTGAAAACATGAATACATGCAATCACCTCAAGAATGTATATACTATATATACTATATATGTATATACTATATATATATATATATATATATGGTCTGACCGGTTGCAACAAAAAAAGGAGGTGTATAATTATGAGATACAGCAATGCCATATACAAAATTTCAACGTTCTATGGCTAATCGTTTCTGAGTTATGCGATTCATTTTAAACCCATTTTAAATTCAGTTTTATCAAAAAAGTGTCCTTTATTGTGTCCGCGCGTGCAGGTGTCCCGTAAAAATATTTTTCAAAAGTATTCGAAGGCTGTCAAAATGGATATTTCCTTTGAAATATGAAATTCGAAATTTTTTGCAGATTACATTGCTTAGTACACGGAAGTAAAATTACAATATTTAATATTGTAAAATACTAAATATTGTAATTTTACAAAATTACAGAAAATTGCAAAACTTAGCATACAAAAGTTAGAAACTGTGGAAGAGAACACAATTAATATTTTTATTATCACTGGTTATTCTTAAAAACAGCGAAATATGTTAAAAGATTTGTTTAATAATTTGTGAAAATTTGAAAACCTTATAGACGGTACATTATTAAGGGTTGAAAATGTCAAGTCATAAACATCAAATAGGCTAAAAAATAAGCGATTTTAAAAAATGTTAAAGCTTTAGAAATTAATTTTAATGCAACTTCTGTTGAAAACATTTATCTCCCCTGTATTCGATGGTGCAAAATGCAAACAGTTAAATTTTGGAGTTCTTTGTTTGTTCCTAACACGAACGTATGGAAGAAAGGTTATTTAAATTTTCTATTAAAGAACTTGTAAACCGAATTTTAAAAAACAAAAAACTTTATTAACTAATATTACATATTCCGAAGAACAGCAGTTATTTATTTACATACAACCTGTTCACTAACACAGGAATTAGTAGTATAAAGATAGAATGTTTAAAGGTTTATAAGTTCAGAAGTTTAAAAACATATTTGATCTTTTTATTTGTTCTTCTTTTCTTTTTGCATCATTAGAAACATAAATTAAGAAGTCATAAATTTATGAAAAAATTTCTTAATCCTTAATTTAGCTCCCTAAACATTTACGTATGATTTACTTAAGTAAAATATGCATAAGTTGAAATTATAAGTATTACTGAATTGTGTTGTTTTAGAATGTTCCGCTAATCTTAATATTAACTTAATTTAATTGGTATCCTGAGATTTTTATTAAAATTATAAGTATTGAGATAAATAAATCTTAGAAATTACTTGATATGTACGGACCAATGAAGGCGCAGTAGAAATTAAGTTTTGTTTGCACTAAGGTTGCTTGTATTTACATTGAATTCCTGTATTCATCTATAATTGATCAAAATTATGGATGATATAACAACGTGATATATTTCAATGGTTAAAAACGTGCCTGACTGTTTAGCTAAACATTTTGTAGTTTCTGATACCTTTGCGATTTAAATGTACTTCATGTATGGTTGATAATGTTATATCTTCTCAGTAATCAACAGCAAACAAAATATTGACACTGGAAGCATTGATATGCATACTTAAATACCCTGAAGAATATTGTTAAATCATGTTTGTGTTCTGAGCTCTATTCCGTGAAGTCGTCTGGCTGCAGAAGATTTAATTTTTTTCATGGGGAAAATATATACTTGTTACAAATGAAGCACATCAGACTATTATTAGACTTCTTTCATTTGAAACTAAATGTGTACAGATGCGCCTAACATTGATGCAGATACACAGGAGATTAGAATCTGTAGAAACCTCATAATAATAAGTATTCGAGACAAGTCATATAATCGAGATAAATCAAACAGGCAAAGCATTGCTGCTTGCCTACAGGTTTGAAAAGACTGAATGCCCACAGAACCTTCAGAAAAAAACGCTTCACAGTTCTGGAATTTTCCACAAAATCAATCATACAGCCCTTCACAGTATCGCAGAGTACAATCCGTAATTACACTTCAAACCACTATCAACGTTAAACACAACTCAATGTAAAGCGCATTTTAAGAGCGAAGATGATTCAGAGATATTTCAGTACTCCGAACTCACGCTGAACTAACAATTGAGAGCAGATGCTCTTTCCGGTTTTACATAGTTTTCACATGGCCATCGAGATACTTCTAGTACTTCTCGAAATTACTGGAAGGCATATGAGGGCCGAATTACGGTTGAGGCATATACACCCTCAATTGCAGTTATTCAGTTACAATGGTCATTGCAGTTACACAGGGATTGGATGCAAATGTCGCCAGGTTTGTCAGCTTTCAGCGATTTCTTGCCAGATTTTTCGACAAAAATTAGTAACGCCAAATTAGCGAGATAGCCATTCACTCAATGTTAAATAGACTTTTTGCTGTATTCTTACTTTTCTTTCTAGATTTTCATGACACATTATAAATAAAAATGCAACAATTTCACATGTAGTTGCACTAAAATTATATATAGAGAAAATTCGTAAGAGTATTAAGTATTGTACTGAATTAATGGTTTATAAATATCTTCCTCATCTACAGCTTTAGTAAACCTAAATTAAGTGTGCTCACGTGAATAAAATCAAAGGTATAGAACAAAACTCATGCAATGTAGTCTGAAATTTCGTTTCTAACTTTTTCGTAATTTTAAAAAGCTGAGGTAACTGAAATTTAATAGTGCTCATACTCAAAGATTTAAGGCACGTAATGCTAGTGACAGCAGTAGCAGCACATATTACACTCCAATAAAGGAATACTGATAGAAACAAGCGCTAAAAAACATATATTAAGCCAGAGAAAGCGAAAGATAGACCATTATCTGTTCCTAAACTGCGCTTAACCATTTATTAATCATGATATGTGTCAAGAGTACAGTTTCATGAATCAGAGCAAAAATGTTTTATTTATAATCGTTTGGTGGAAAAGACTATGTATCAAACTGCTGATGGCTATGAAGATAGAATTCTATAAAAAAAAATCCTAACTTAACTGAAAAGCTTATATAAGACGTTTCTCGCCAATAACAACAAATCGGATTACTACATATACAGAGAGAAAAAATATATACTTGGACAGCTAAGTATTGCCACACCATAAAGCAAAATCTGATGCAAAAGAAATTGCAATTTTTTTCTGTGCTAAAGAAATCCGATTAAGGTATCTCCGATCTGTTTAATAATCTGATAAGAATGAAGCTTCTTCAAAAATGAAGTCAAACAGAAACTGCCAAATTACACTTGACGCAAACCTTAAATATATTTTAAAAGAATGCTCCAAAATGAATACCGAAATTAACTTATAAACGGAGAAAAAATCCAAAATTTCAAAATTAAATACTGAGTTCCACCGACAAGGTATACATCAAAGTAAAATTTCTGGCAACCGAAAATGTAATTAACTGTCAAACCTTTTAAAACAATTAATTACTCAAAAGAATTCATTCTTAAAAACTTATGCTAATGAAATATGTGACAGTGAATTATCTGAACGAAAAAAGCAAATGTCACATGTCTTTAAACTCTGCAATGAGAGTGAAAGGAATAAAAATTAAGTTAGGGAAACAATTCAAGAAAGTATTTAATTAATATCTTAAAAAACTATTTTTAAATTTTAATTTTTTGAAAGACTCAAGATTTTAATCTTAATCATAAAATAAAAATTCGCAAACTAATTGGGTAGATAATTAAAATGGGAATAGTTTCATTGCTTACAGCAGCATTTGTTAAACTTTTTTTCTCATGACACCTTTTTTAACAGCGAGATTTTTTTTGAGACCCTTGGTATTAAACATGGAATAAAATATAAAAGTAAATATTTCCTCAGAATAATTTATTCCTGTGATAAACAGTAAAAATACGAAAAGATGTAATTCTAAAATTTATTTAAAATAACAGTATTAGGAAACAAAGCCACTATTTAAAATGACGGATGCATTTATGGTAATTTGGTATGGCAATTCCTTATGACAGTGAAAACACTATTTTTTTCCCAGTTCTAGATCATGTTTGCATTAGACCATCTTCTAAATCAGATCATCACTGCACGTCCCAAAGGTTAAACTTGCAAATGATATGATAATATCTTTAAAATGTTGCTATTTTTCCAAACAAGACCAAATATTCCACTAAATTCTTACTGCTCCACGAAATTCTTCATTCATTTCGTTATCTGTTTCTATCGAACATTTATTCATCCTATAATATCTCACCGTTCCAATCGCATGTATATTCTTCTCTTTTAGATTTTTCATTAAATCAAAACTTGTGAAAAGATTATTAAAATAAAAGCAATGTTCTTCTGGTCGGTCTATAATTACTATCTTACTCAATTTAACAGACATCTCTAATCCATACGTATCATTTCGTGAATTTGTAAGGTTTATTACACATTTTCTACGTTATTTTGAGTTTTGTGTCTTACCTATCTTATTCTAATTTCAGCTTACAATTTCCTGCCAGAATGTGAATTCAGAAACGC
>KL868908.1:0-10994 GCA_000611955.2 Stegodyphus mimosarum | reverse complement strand
CCTTCGTGGAGGACTTTCTAAGGGAAACCGGCTCGTATACACGTTACACATGGGGAAAACCAAAAAAAAATATTCGGAACAAATTTTAATTTCGAAGTGAAATCTAATGTAATATCGAATACTGTTCTTTCTTCACAGTTTTAAATGCTGAGAAAGGGTCGGAGAACATTTGCCCGTTCTGGGAAGTGCTTGTCACAATGAATGAGCTAGGATGAATGTTCAACGAACCTGAACTTTCGAGGCCACCTTCAGTCCGATTCTTTTCTTCTGTACGCTGAATTTTTTCAGTGATAAAAAGCATTTCGATCAACTTATTTTTAAAGAAACACATTTAATGAACTGCGCTTTTTAAAAATGTGAATCGTCATGCAAACTTTGAATTAAAATCACCGTGCTTTCACGGTTCGTGGTACTTCTGATAAAAGTTCGCAGCGCTCAGGTAGTCGCGACGTATGTTTTGGAAATTACTGAACAATTATAAAAACCTGCTTCTCTTACAGAATTTATATAGATTTTGTTTGAATTCTGTACGTTTGTTTTATTTAATTACGGCAGAGTATGCCAGGACCGTCTGCCTCGGAGGACGGATGCTTTCGTAGAAAACTTTCTAAAGGGAAACTGACTCGTATCCACGTTACACATGCGGAAATGCACATGCAGCCATCCCGTTCGCCTGCAATCGGACTTAGGTCGAATGGGCTTGAATTCTGTAGAAATCTTCATGTGTGATTTCTGAAAAGATGTTAGCGAAAATTAAATTGCCTGGTCATTCGCGGTAGAACAGTATAAAAACTCAGCATATAAGATTTTATTAACTTCTCAACGTCAAGTTTTTTGGGTCACATACATTTGCAAACAATGTAAAATATGGTCAAACATAGGGAAGTAACATGTGCAGTTAAATGTACTAAATTTTAGTTAAAAAGTGATTTTTACAATCTGAAGTAGTAAGATTAGAAAAGCAGCTAATCAGTAAAACATACCAGATGTGACCATTTTTTAGTGATAGTTGAAGTAAATTAGTACTCCTTTGATCGCATGTTATCTGAATTCTCCCACCAGCATTGGGCTTATTTGAATCCAATTCTACAAACCTGTTTTTTTTTTTTTTCTTCAATTTATTTGGCGTCAGAATGTTTTTTGTCTCTGTCCTGCTGACATTAGATACGTCTATTGTCGATTTCTGTTTTTCACGTCCCATTACTATCCATCATCCCGCCTAGCAAATTGCTAGTCTTCTTAGCAGTTTGCGAAAAATTATCTTTAACGCACCTTTCTTAGCAAACTTTAATTCTAAGACTGTCGCCAATTTCGTAGCAGAAAATTTCCAATTTATCTTTCAAAAAATAAAAGTACTTTGCATATAGTGCAAAAATCCGAGCAATTTAAAAACTATATGCGTACTTTAAAGAGGGCTACGAGCGAGCCATGGACGAAATGCTGAATACTTGTAGTTCGACCATGTGTTCGAAGACTGGGAACAGGCCGTGGTGCACGGTGGTTTTCCGCATGTGTTAATGAATGCGAACCAGTTTCCTTAGAAAGTTGTCCACGAACGCATCCGTTCCCTTAGACAGGTAACCCTTTTGTACCTTGCCGTATTCAAATGGCCTAGCCTAATATCAAATATCAGTGAATGTTTCCCACCAGCGGCCGAGCGTTAAAATCGCTGAACGTTGGTAGTCCCGACATGGGTTCGGTACTAGATGAACGGGTTGCATGTGTGTTTTTGTGGTTTTCCCCCATGTGTAACGTGTATGCGAGCCAGTTTCCCTAAGATAATCCTCCACGAAAGCATCCTTTCTCCTTAGGCAGATAGCCCTAAAATACTTTGCCATGATTAACTTACCCAACCCAGAGAATGGCTGGCTGAATTAGAGTTTTCGTTGTTTTCTGTAAGTGTAACATAAATACGAGCTAGTTTACCTAAAGTGCTTTATGAAGGCATTTCCCCCTTAAGCAGATAAGGTGTATAAGCAGTGTGCTTTGCCGTAATGTAGTGCATGGGCGTTTTTCATGGTTTTCTCATGTGTAACATATACGAAGCCGTTTAAAGTCTTCCGCGATGGCATCCTTCCCTTTAGGCAGATAGCCCTCGAGTTCTCTGCCGTAATTAAATAAACCAAATTAAACCTTTACAAAGTTATCCATGAAGCCATCTATTCCCTTAAAGTAATCCTCGCATGCTTTACCTTCGTTAAAGTACCTTTCTTCAGATAGCCCTGTATGATTGGACATAACTAAAGAATCCTTGTCAATCAGCAGAAATTCATCTTTCTAACAAATATGGTAAGTGAGACAGAATTCGAAATTTCTCTGTACGTTTGAGTGAACTATCACCGAATAAATAAGATTACTGAGCATTGGTAGATCCGTCTGGGTTTCAAATGTTGGTGAACGTGCTGACAGCATGAGCTTTTATGGTTTTCCCTATGTATAACATAAAAAGCAGTCAATTTTTCTTGCAAGTTCTCCTTAAAGGCATCTTTCTGTTTAGGCAGGCAGGCAGCCTTAATGAGCTTCGCCGTAATCAAATTATCGATGAAATATTCTGAGCAAGGAAATATGCAGGTGCAACTCCTACTTTTGTTTATACAAATGCAATTTAAGTAAGCAAGAGAGGAATTGTAAATTCTTTTCTGAAGTGATAATTTGAAATTTTTAAATTACAGTTTATTATCGCCTTGTAATTAAAGTGGAATACTCAACACATTTTGAAGCTTTGAAGGCTATTCCAACTCAGTTAAAATTTAGTTATTGAATTTACTGCCTGGCTGGCAACAGCTGTGTCTGAATTAAGTAGATTTCATAGCATAACCTTCATCACAATACCAGAAAAATTTTATGTCAAGGTTGTTTCACTTAACTGAACTCGAAGGTAGATTAAAGATGGTAAAAAAGCAACTGAATATTTAAAATAATTATCCTAAAAATGAAAAAAAAAATAAATGCGAATTTTTTTAACCCTTTTTTATAACTTGACAGATTATAAAAAGACGTGTAGTAGCCAGTTTATTTTTTTATCAGATTTCCTTGATTTGTAATAACCGATTAGTTTATTAGACTTCCGGTGTAAGATGTTTCTTAGGTTTCTGTCCTCTGCCAGTAGAAACAATTCATATTATACGATACGATCAACTCCGAATCAGTCGGCGGCGAATTAATCGGGTTACGAATTAACCTCCATACGTTAATATATATTATATATTATAATTTTCAGATTTTACATTTTGCTCAAAAGAGCGTTTTTTAAACGTTTTGTGTATTACCTTTATTTATTAAATAGCATGTTCTTCGCACTTAACCATAAAATTCAGTTCAACAGCAGTATCGAAAAATAGTTTTAAAATGTGCATATCTTTAGAATTTCCAATACACAGTCTCGCGCGCTGGAGATAGTTTTTTTTTTCCCCGTACAGTGTTGCCATTCCTCGCTTTTAAATCGACGAGTTGCTTAATCAAAAATTCGTTAAAGTGTCACAAAATATGAAATCGATAATAAAACAAATTCAAAATTCGGGCTTCCACATGCCAATATTCGGCTGGCTCGTATTCACGTTATACATGGTGAAAAACAACTACCCAGCTAGCTCTTTCGCCTAGGATCGAACCCTAATCAGGTTGAAGGACCAAATTCAGTAGTGTAAGCACTCGGCCACTGCTGGAGCAACTTTTTAAAAACGGAAAATGCAAAACAGGGAAGAAAATTGCATGGGATAATAGAAATGATAGCAGGGGATGTCGTTGTATTTGGAACTTGTTTTCATCCGCAACGATGTGTGAAATTTAATCATACATAATTCGGATTACATAAATACATTGTAGAAATTTTAAAAAGTTTTAACCAAGGATTTTTTTTTAACATGAGTTTAAATATAATGACATTGTTCCAATTCTCTTTTATGTACGTTCATTAATGCCATTTATTATTCAGTTTCTTTATTTCTATGTATTCTTCCTTTATTTAAAGTCTGGTCTTTAAAAGTTTTAACCAAGGATTTTTTTTTAGCTCAGAAGGGCTGTTAATTTCGTTTTGGCATTTTGCGTTGAATCACTATAAATGTTGGTTCACTTTTCAAATTGTTGCCCCTAAATATTATCGCCCTGCGTCGTATTTAAAGAAATTAAATAATGAAGAATCTGCATAAATGTACGTATGTTTCCCGCATTGTGATAAAACAACGGTACCTAGATCGATCAAATTTTGAATAAGGTAATCCTCCATCAAATATGGGAATTTGGAATTTACTATCGATTTCATATTTTCGAACGAATTTTTGATTAAGAAACTCAACGATTTCAAAGCGAGCAGTGGCAACACTACGAAATTTTTTTTTTCTTTTTATTTCCAGCGCGCGAGACTGTGTATCGGAAATTCTAAAGATATACTCATTTTAAAATTCTTTTGCGGCATTGCTGTTGAACTGAATTTTATAGTTTGAAATGCAAAGAACATCCAATTTAAGAAGTAAAAGTAACACACAAAACGTTAAAAAAACGCCCCTTTGGCCGTAATGTAAAATCTGAAGGCTTCAGATTTTTTATTTTATTTATTATTTTTTAATACGAGTTTGAATATAATGAGATTGTTCCAATTCTTAAGTATCGTTCTTTAACTCCATCTATTATTTAGTTTCTTCATTTAATTATTTTTCCTTTATTTAAAGTCTGTTCTTTTTCCTTTGAATAATATTTAATTTACGTTTTTCTAAAGATTAAATTACTTGATAATACCCTTAATACCATAATAATTAATTGTTAAAAGCGATTTACTGTTAAAAGGAATTTACTATTAATTATAGCATGAGTTATTTTCGTTCCTGATTTTTTCAATTATCTTCAAATTAACACTAATTCTACCCCGTAAGTCGTTCTGGTATTACCTTCATTAATCAGGAGTTGACTCATTTGTATTATATTGCATATTTTCATAAGAAATAACGCAAATTGAAATACTGCGGTTTAGTACGTAATTTCTTTTAGCCGATCTTTGACGAGCTTTTAAAGTCAAGAGCCTGACTAGCATGCAGATAAACAAAGAAAGTAAAAACAAAGAAAATTTTTGTTTAGAAGAAGTGAAATTGATGTTGAAAAACTGGCGGGAATTCCGTGACCCTGACTAGTTTCCGGTTCCATCTATTCTACTAACCCCGGTTGTTCCAGAAAACAGGTCTTGAACTACAGAGAGTTGCACAATACTGAAACACTCTTAACTTCACTGTTTGTTTTAGGCCATACTCACCTGTGTTTGTCCTGTGCTTAGTTATGTATTTGTTCCACGTTTAAACACACCCTTCTAAGAAACAGAGCGTCTTCAAGTATTTACTATTGCTGATGACGCGATGGATTGTTCTGTGTATGTAGAAGTTTCGTTTTTATACCCTAAAAGTAATTGAAGAACTTTACTGCGCGAATTTCTGTAATTATTTTCATAATTTTAGAACACCTTTTTCATATTTTAAGAATTCCCAGTGAATATCAAATATAGCCACGAATTTAGAATTCTTTTCTCTAATTTTCTTAATTCCTGGATGAAACAATTTAAGTTTATTTATATAAAATACACGGCAAATCTTATTCTAAAATTCAGGCTGGGAGAATGAACTCTGAGTTGCCCTAAGTTTTGCTGGATTTTTAGGTATATGAGAAAAAGTCGTTTCCCAAAGTGACACAAACTTGTCCTCTGCATCCCCAAACTATAATTTGTTACTTTAGAATAGGCATTTCAAGGCCATGTTCACCCTTCTGACTCGCCTTGTAACTGTAATAAAGAATGCTATGAGAAAAATACCGAGTTATTTTAATTTGTTAAAATAACCTGATCTCTCTGTGATGATGATGACACATATTAACGTTCATAACTGAAGACTGTGCTACGAGCTTGAAATGTTACGTGTTATTACGGAAAAATAATGTATCCCATGTATTTTCGATGGCGTTTGTATACATTCTGTAGTGCGTTCATTTATTGTATATCTGTATTGCGTATTTTACTCACTTATAAAGAGCGATTTGTTCCAAAATTCCTTCGGTATGGTTGATGGAAGTTTGGCAAGATTTGAGGCAACCTTAATGGGCGACGGGAAATTATGAATGTTCTAGTAATTTTTAATTTAGTTACATACTTGTTAATTATCTAAATACTAATTTAGTTACAAACATATGTGTTATTTCTTTATTTCTGGAATAGTTCTTGCTCCCGAAATGTTGACGTAAATCCTAGACCGTGAAAGTTTCGAAAACTCCGTAAATTTTACTTTTCTCCTCGCGCATTGCTTTTGTGATGATGTGTACAGGAAACATTTTCCGACCCTTCCCATACAAAAGAATCTGTTCGAACTCCAAACTGCATAAAATTTTAGATAGCATCTTACTGCCATTTCTTGTGGTTTGGAGCTCGATAAAATCATCAGAACTTGGGTTATAAAATATAAATTTTGCATCATTGTTTTTCATCCCAAGAGAATTCTTGTTCTTTTAAATCTATTAATTCGCAAGCCTATCGATTTCGATAGTATTTCAGAAGAGCTAGAAACTGGAAACTTTTGACTTTTTACAGAATATTACGAGTTTTTTAATCACTTTAAATATATATGTTGCCCTTTTGGTACTTTGTTAAAGCCATGACCACGCATATTTGGCATCATTTTTGAAGAATTTTTGCTTATTGCTTACCCTACGTCTTTGGCTGGATACTGGATGAAACGAAACAGTACTAAGGAACAGTGTGTTAATTCCACGGCAAAATCCTCTGAAAACCCATTGTGGTAGAAGAACACGGACTGCGTGTAGTCTTACACGGGCTGCATATCTAATAACAAACCACATCTATATTTTGGTGCCTTTATCTTTGCAGCATGAATGTAGGCTTCATAGCCATTTCGGTTTGGACTTATATTAATTTCCGTATGTAATATTCAAGCATACTCTTTCTTTGCGAAGATCATCTCTTTCTTGAAGAAATAAGATAGCCGCTTCATAGCTTGGGAAATTTTTTAAGTCGTGGAATCCTTTGCAGCAAATAAGAATGCATCCACGAAAGAAGCTAAACCAAAATCGCCAAGGAAATACGCTAAAACAAAAAGCGTCAAGTGATATGGCTATAACGTTAAAATACCGCCAGTTTTAAATATTTATATTTTAAATGTCGGTACATTTTCATCATGTTAGGTTAGGTCATGTTAATAAACTCACGAAAGTTATCTGTCTAAGGGTTAGGAGGACTTTTTAAGGAAGAGTGGCTTATATTCACGTTACACACGGGGAAAATTGACCATGTAGCCAGCTCGTTTATCTGGAATTGAATGCAGGTCGAACTGCCAGTATTAAGCTGTCTTAACCATTCAGCCACTGGTGGGACACCTTTTCACCATGCGTCCTTTCACCCTCATCTACGGAACTTTTTGAACGTGCGCAAAATATTTTTCAGTGAAGAGCGTTAGGATTGGAGACAAAAATTTGCGTCAATTCATTTTTATTTTCTTGTTTTATACAAGCAGAATACCTTTTATACAAGCTTGTTTTATACAAGATTTATAGAATTAATGTTGCGTTTAAAAAAAAATCTGTACGTGTCTCAATACAAAAATATGTTTCTTAATTTGATTCCAGGGGCAAAGACCCCATTTTCCGATCTTCTGCGGACGACCATATGTGGAGGTCTGGATTTAATGATTCAAAACTGATAACTGTGGTAAAAATAAAATGTTTACTTCCTGAGATTACAAATGCACTGCGTTTTTTTTATGCAATTTAAACAATTTATATTTAAAAGAGCCGTTTCACGATGTAGCAAAATATTTTTAAAAAATAATGCTACAGTCGGGGATGAGTGTGGTAAAAAATACCACTTCTATATTATTTTATGAAAACGAATCTGACAATAGATTATCCGAAAAAAATTATCCGAAATTGCTTTGTATCCGTAAAGTTCCTATAACTAGGATTTCCTTGTACATCGTATGAAAACATCTGCCTTCCTTTTCTGACGCAAGAAGAAAACTGGTGGTTTGTAGGTCATGTGTGGTGTTGCACTCATGCGTCATTAGCGGGGAAGTAAATTTCAAGCAAATACGCAACCATATGAATCAATTACTTTTGTCGAAATTCTTGATGTCTTCTTCTTTTGTTTTCTTTTGATATACGTATTTCGCAAGTTTTTTGGTCACTGTCCGCATATTTCATCATATGAGGGTAGTTATTTTTAAGTTCAAATTTAACGAACCATGAAAATATTAAATATATAAAAAAAAACCTACAAGATTATTTTATAATCCAGTAGCTCTAGATTCGTGATAATTAATAATTAAAATAATAGAGGAAAAAGCAAAACTGACAGGGCGATGCCAAAGTAAGTAGTGAAAATTCACAGCCTGCGATTTATATTAATGATTTTGCAAAAATTTTCGCAATCGAGGATTTAACATTAATATTTCGGCAGAAGAATATCCACCAGAAACGCCCAAACGAAAGTAATAGTCCTTCGAGACTACATCCCTTTGGACTAATAAAAAAATAATTCCGGAATTTTTTTTTTTCGTATTATTCGACATTTGTAAAAATTCGCAAAATCTAAAAAAAAATGTCCTACAATTTGCTAAGTTATCTCAGAGATTCATGTCGGGATAATGTTGCCTTGTTTAATAATCTAGCAATCAACTGAAGTTCGAATATGAAACAATATTACTAAAAGACGCTTGTTGAACAATTACTTAACTTTCATCAACGCTTAAGATAGTTCGTAAATAATTGCCAGAATCAAACCATTGTTTGTCATTTATTTCAGAGAGGCTTGTTTGAAGGTTTGCATTTCAAATGAACGTCAAAGGTTAAATTGTTTGCGTCACTAAATTCTCTAGTGAGAGGCCGAGCGTTCGATTCCAGGGAGGTGAACCTACTGGTTGTATGAGTGTTTTAGTGTTTTTTTCCTTGTGTAACGTGTATACGAGACAATTTCCCTTAAGAAGTTCTCCTTAAGCAGATAGCCTTAATGCTGTTGTTGGTAATGCTCACTTGTCTGACCAATAGTCAGCCCAAGCCCACGAAATGCCTCGTGGCAACGAGCGCAAGTTTTACGGCGTCATTGGTAATAGCCGTGAGTACCTTACAGGTGATAGCGCGATTTAGCTGAGCTCCGCCTCCAGTTTTGATGGAAAGCACCCCGGGGGGGGACATGCTTAAAGGTCTCCCGTCCCTTCTTCCCGTACCATTAACCTCTTGAGCCGACTTTCGGCTTGTCGCATATTTAGACTTCCCCATGCCCCACGGACACTATACATTTACAAACATCCATGTCTTCTCCAGGATTCGATCTCGGCCCCTTCGGCACAGCAATCAGTGACGCTAACTACACCGGCTGGGCGGCGCCATAATGCGCTTTCCTTAGATAACTAATGTGCTTTGCCTTAGTCAACTAAACCAGTCAACTGTTGATTGTATAAAAGAAGCATGTTAGTTACTTTTTGATGTACAGAATACACCGATAAAATTTAAAAATTAAGTTCGGCAAAATCGAAAACTGAAGAACAACATTCTTAGAACTTAGTCTTTATTGTACAATCTTTGTAGTAAATCCGACGCTAGAGTTTAGTAGTAGCCTGCCTGCGAATTTAAAAAAAGTGCCCTTCAAAATAAGCTCTAATTTTCGTTTTCTTTTAAAGGCAGAAGAAAATTTAGAAACAGAAGTAAAGATACAGAACTATATTTTAAACAATAAATTATATTTTAATCAAAAATAATTACTTTAAAAATTAATGAAAAATGAAGTTAAGCTATTAATTTTTTTTTTCATCTGAATTTTTATTTTTCTACCTTTTAGATGAGCGAGAGTAGAAATTATTTCTTTTATGCCTAATTCGGCGCGTACATAATTTTCATTTTCTAAATGTATTAATGCTAGATTTCCCAGTCTTTCTTGTGAACATACTGTCGTATGTAAATAATTAATTTTGGTTTAGAAAATATTTCATTCTTTGCGACACCAATGGAAAAATCAGTAAATAATCTCGACGAAAATGTTAGAAAAAGATAAATCGCTACATGCAATTCACTGCAGAATGTCAAAAGAATTTTGAGTTTCTAAGTATCTTTAAAAGCACATATTTCGTCGTAGATTTCAATACCGCTGATATCTTTTCTGCCATCCTCATTCAATAAATTTTCCAGAGATCCTGTTTATCAATTTCTAACAAATTATACAAGAAACTTTAATTGCCATTGTGCAATTTTAGTAGTTATAAATCCCATTTAAGAATGCCCAGGTACTAACTAAAAGCTGTATAAAATACATTAACTGTGAATTTGTCTTCAGGCGTTTGCGGTTCTTTTTAAAGCTCATTTTGGAACCGACGTGCCTTTTTACGTGCATCGAATTTTAGCTACAGATTTAAATTTTAGTTCTTCGTCTACATCTTTGCTAATTTTTTTTTGGCAATTTCAAGCAGGTTACTGTAATTAGAATTCTATCGAAAGAAAATAATTCCGTCTTAATAAAAATGCATTTGTACCTTGAATGGATTCAAAAGCGAGCTTAATATTCAAAGCTGTATGCTCACAATTTGTCCGTCAGGAGCAAATTCCTTGGAAATTGGAAATTCTCTCTTTTTCAAAGAGGTTCTTTACTGAAGATTTCTGAAAGAGAAGTTTATGTGGTTGTGTTGTATGTGAACTTTCTCTAATCCAAGGAAATCCTCATTCATCTCCTAAGGATCATAATCAAAGACAGAGAACTTCCTCAGGATAAGAAAAGACACTCAGCCACCTCAAGATCATGAGAACCAATTTTCTTCGCCACTTATAGTTCGACCGTCTCAAACGCAACCCTGATTGGCATTCTGCCAAAACACATAGACTCGTCCAAAAGAGGCGTCCTCGCTGCGAGGTAAGTCTTCTCTTCTTCGCAAAGAGAGAATGGAGGGGTAAAAAGTCTCTATTCATCCACCCTATTTTGAGAATAATTTGGTCCGAATGGCGCATGCGTGTTTGCGCTCATGGTC
>KL868907.1:0-10971 GCA_000611955.2 Stegodyphus mimosarum | reverse complement strand
ATAAGCAACAAAATCATTACCTTTTATTATAATCATTATAAGCAACAAAATCATTACCTTTTAAAATATCATCCTTGAAATTTTTTTTCGTCGTAGGACTTAGTTCAATAAGCTCTCAAATTGTACAGTTTCAACAACTATATGTAATCGAATTCTTCCAGAAATTGAGTATAAAAATAGGTTGAGTTGGTTGGATATGGTAAAGTACATGAGGATTATTTGGTTAAGGGAAGGGATATTTTCGCGGAAGACTTTATGAAAAAAATTGGTTCGTATTCACGTTACACAAGGGAAAAGTGATGAAAACCCAGCCCGTTCACCTGGGTTTAAACATGGGTCGAACTACCAGTATTCAGCGGTCTTTAACCACTCTGCCACTGACGGGACCATACAATTTAAAAAAGAGTTTCTCACTTTAGGGGTGCCTAAAAATACTTGGGTTCCAACAATTTAGAAATTTGATTTTTTATGAGTATTTCCGAGAGTTGCCACTTCTGCAAATAATACTCTGTATTCTTATAGGATTTAGAAACTGCAAACTATATCGACTCCAATACTTACTTTTTAACTGATTATATTTTATCACTTGTTTATAATTTATTTTAAATAATGTCTTATATATCTTTTTAATAAACTGCATTAAATTTATTTAAAAGCTTTGCAATTTTTGATAAAGTCCCTCTTTTTTCAGTTGAGGATGGGATTTTAAAAAATTCAGAGCGATCAAAAAGTGCCATGAGAGGAAAAAAATTTGCTTAAGCTTGATAAGAAATGTACTAGTTTTAAGGAGAGATTAAGTATGGTTTAAATAGTCTTTGTTTATTCGAGTATGTTCATATAGGCCTATCAGCCTCCTGCCAGTAATTGGTAAAGGGTTAGCCTATATTTAAATGGTCACCATTTAAACCGTCAAATTAGAAAGGGAACATGGTTTGAAGAAAATTTTTGGATGTTTTTAAGGAATTTTGTATGCCACAGACTGAAGATACAGAAAGTTTTAAATAAGGTTATTGGATATCTCCTTTTTTAGTGAGTAGACGCTATAGTAGTGCGTATTGCTTTTTTATGTTATTTCATTGTTTGATTTTACTGATGCAATTTTTTGAGATTATATATTTTTTGTTTGGCTTTAGTGTAGAATTGAATGCTTCTTCTATTTTTAAGTGAAAACAGGTCGATATGTACATGGACAAAGTCAAGTCAGTGCGCAATGCCGAGTTTGTGCAATTATCTGATTTTTTTTTAAGTGGAAATAGGTCGAGGTGTACATGGATACCGAGTTTCTGCAATTCTTTGATTTGTTATTTTGGCTTTGTGTAGCGGCGATCACGAACTCGGTGTCCATGTACAGCCAAAAATTGTCAATTTTTGCGAAGGCGCACTCGAAAATATATATTTACCTTGGTAAAGTTCTGGAAAGAACCCTTGCCGGAAGAATAAGGCACCACTTTCATAAATTTCGAATAATCAGGGAGAATCTATATGGGTTTATACCAAATTATTCTACTACCCATGTTATAGACTAAATTTTGAGGAAAATACAGCATAATAATCACAAAATCTTTATTCTGCTCTGCTTTGTGTTGACCTAAAAAAGACGTTTGATTCCGTCTGGTGGCCTGTTGTCAGATCTTGCTATTTTTGACAAATCTGTTCTAGTAAAATTTATGTCCACGTGAGTCTGCGAATTTTTTGCAACTTCATTATTTTCTTGTGCTACTTTTTGATACCTTAAAAAATTTTTAATATATTATAAAATACATATTTCTTAATCTAATGTAACTATTGAAATTAATTTGCAATAAAAGAAAATACTAGTATTTGTAATTAAATAAATATTGGTGACTGGCAATCCTACGACTGTAGTCCGTGAACACATGTGCAATCAGTTTTCAACAGAAGTTAGCTGGTGTTTTCCCGTGTTTGATTGATAAATTCGTTTAATATCTTGGTAATCTGTGAATACGATTTCGGAGTCAGTTATAGCTGACTCCGAAATCGTGTTAATCAAAGTATATCTGTGTTAATTATATTGTTAAATTACGGAAAAAATTCAATATCACCTTACAAAATACTTTGCTTGAAACTCCTATGTTTGAGAACAGGTTAAAAAGAATGATAACAGATAAGAGGAAATCATATTACAAGCTATGTAAATGTGAACTGAAGGCAGGTAAAAAGCAAACCATCAACTTCAAACAATTATAGTGTGAACAATCCAAACGTGAGAAAGCACCTAACAATATACATCAAAAAATTAATTAAAAAATAACATCCTAAAATTAACCGAGAATGAATTAAAGGACGAAGCAGAGATTTAGACAATGGAAAATTAGCAATATGATTTTAATATTTCATTAAAACTAATATACATAACATAACGACCAAGTATCAAATGACAATCCGTAACCGATAGAATTTTTTGATGACGTCAGAATTCATGCGAGTTTATGAACCTATGACGTCACAAAAATCACATATCTCTGACGTCACATACTAAACGAGCAAGAATCAAAGTACGTAACTTAACAGCATACGCAGACTGACTTTATGATGATGTCAGAGGCCAAGTCAGCTCGCGTATCTGTACCATTACAAAAACATCTCACGATTCTTTGACGTCATTTGTCACTTTTTGGGACTTTTCGATTCTTCTCTTGTTACTTTCATTCAAAACTTTCTGGCAACACTGGACTCTCAGACAGATAAACATCCCAAGAAATATCTTTATTATTATGCAAAACTATCTGTTCAAAAGGAGAAGTATAATCACCCACAATAATTGAACAGTAAAAAAGCGCCATACAAGTCGTTGTCCTCAAGGATGTTGTTTGAGAGCAGATCTCTGGATCCTTACCTTTAACTCCACCATATCACATCAATGGGCAAATCATACAAAAGCCCTGGTATTTGCAGACACCGCTGCATTCATCATCTCTAGCAGAACAACTCGAAGATAATATCAACCTTTCTTTTACAATCTTCAACCAACTTTGCGCAACGCACAAAAACTAACAATGGCAGAGGAAAAGTCCCAAGCGATTATATTGCAGACACCGCAGCATTCATCATCTCTGGCAGAACAACTCAAAGATAATACCAACCTTTCTTTTGCAATCTTCAACCAACTTTGCGCAACGCACAAAAACTAACAGTGTCAGAGGAAAAGTCCAAAGCGATTATATTTCACAAATCTTGCAAAACCATACAAAGAAAACCAGCCTTTGAAAATAACAGAAAGCGAATAAGGATTGTAAATAAATTTAAATTTCTTGGAGTTAGACGTAAAACTCAGCTGGATTGAGCACCTTAAAGATATTTGAATAAAAATTTAAAAAAATAGCCATCTCCATGAGAAGAATGAGAGGATATGATTGGGGCTTAAATCCTTATATCCAAAGCTACTGTTCAAGACTGTGATAGCCAAAATTCTTAATTACAGAGTTGCTATTGGGTTGTCCCTATGACAGAAGGAAGAAACAACAGCTCTTGGTCATTCAACGATCATTTCTCTTCAACATTACAAAATTTTTCCGCACCATTTCTAACGCTGCACTATGCTTAGTCTCCTTTATATATTCTATTGGAGGTAGATGAGTTTAAAGTCAAAATATTATAGCTTAGGAATCAAGTTTCCTTATACTGACTAACTTCCAATCAGAATAACTTTGTATTCCAAATCTCTCCACATTCTCTGCACCCTGCAAAAATTCACCTAGCATAAAATTTTTCTTTAAAAAGCCTATAAATATCAGTACCTACCCAATAGCATTTGCGGATGAATCTAAAATAGAAGATAAAGTAGGATCAGCCTGTATTTTCCATAAAGCCGAAAATTTAAAAATACCCTGGGAAGGACGCCTATGGCCAGAAAATACAGTTTTTCAAGAAAGATTTTAACAGTTAAGAAGGCAATAGAAGTTAGAATTAATAATAAACGCAGTTAGCTTACAATTCAGTCAGATTCACTTTCTTTGCTACATGCAGTAGCAAATTTCAAACATACTTCTCCAATAGCCCTAGAAATCGTTGATCATCTCCGAACAAATAGCCAAATTAAAATGTCTCTTGGTTAGGTGAAAGCGCACACAAGGAATGGTGGAAACGAAGAACTTCCTTGCTAAAGCTGCGACTACTACTTTTGATTCTGAAAATATGAACTTAAAATGGCCTATGTCATACCTAAAAAAAGAAGCGCACAACAGAATAAATCATATTTGGCAGAACGAATGGAACTCTATTCCCCAAAGCAGGGGAACAGATGAACTAATGAGCTTAATAAACGGGAAAAGATGTCTCAGTAAACCTCGTTTAAATCAGGTCATATCTGGACATTAATCCTTCTCCACTTATTACTACGAGAAATATCTCTTTCTCAGACAAATATGTTTGCGGTGAAAGAGAATCTCCAGAACACTGCCTCTTCTCATGCTCATTAACACAAGCGCATCACAGCGTTAAACTAACTACAAACGAACTCGAGTTTCGAAGATGTATAATAGTAAATAATCCAAAATTTCATCACAAAATCAACAATATTGTAAAATATCTTTCGAAACAAGGGCAAGATAATTGTGAACAACAGCTGCTATGAAAAAATCTTTAATTAGTATACAAATTATTGTAAATAATCACTGCATGAAAACATTTTGGAAAGTTTGCACGGAGCTTCTGTAGGATGCTTCAGTGGAGCGTCACACAACCTGTACCACCATATTGTAAAGTTCTGGTGTCTCATATGTTTATTCCTGCCCTGTCCTGTTTATTCGAATCCAGTAAACCACATACGAGAATTATCTACCTAAAGTGTGTGAAGCTTTTGTGGAAAATTTCCTGAGAGACATTAGTCACTTTACATATGAGGAAAATTCGAAAACACCCAATGCAACCAGTCCATTCACCGGGATTTTAACTCTGGTCGAACTACTGTATTGAGAGGTTTTTATCCTTTTATAACGGTGGGATAAATAGTCTCTAAAAACAATTATATAAAACTGTCGCATTGTTATTGCGATAACCATTATTCTACCACTAAATTGCTTCATCATACACATCAGTCCTAAGGGAAACACAGCACTAAGCATCTATTACTCTCGGTATTTTGCTTCCTGATTATAAAAGTTGTTCCTAGTTACTAGTTGTTCATATCAAGATTGACAAAAAAGGTTATATCTCAGTCCTCCTACTAATAATGATGGAAAACTACCTTCTCTGTAATAGCTATCTGATAAACAAATTTGTAGTACAGATAGTATCAAGCTGATAAATTCTTAGCTACAAAAGTTGTCTATAATATGTAAATGGGAAGGTCAGATTATACGGATTACTACTAGATATGCCGATTGGGGTTTCCAAGCTGTTTCTATCTTTTATAAAAGAAAGCTCAATATTCCTAATTACTTTACTTGATCAAACTGGTGATTTAAAAACATTAATGTTTTAGTTATATACTATAAAATAATATATTCCCACTTGATACGCTTTCAGAGAATATATAGGATCAAAATAATAGAGCTTTTGGCTGTTACAGCACTAGTCTATGTTGTTTCATTCTGTGTCTGAATAGTAGCACAATAAGATTTAAAACTGGCCTTTAAATACGTAGACAGTTTACTTGTATCCTGAAAAATTGTCGAAACATTTCTTGGATGTATGGATGAATGTGTTAATGCTTGCATATATTACCTCAGAATGTATGCGTGTGTGTACATGTACACGTATACGCACATACTTGTACATTCGTGCATACATATATTCCTGAATCCGGTTCTGATAACAGAACAGTACTGTTGTTTTCAATGTTTTGCCCTTTGCAAAAAGAAAGACATATATACTTCTAAGGAAGTATATATGCTTGTAATATAATTATTATTTAAAAGTTATATCTAAACTTTTATAAAAATGTTCAACAACTTTAACATGATGTGTTTCTCTCCATACGACACGTGCTTTTGAGATACAAGTAAACTGTCTACGTATTTAAAGGCCAATTTTAAATCTTATTCTGCTACTATTCAGACAGGTTGAAGATGTTTGACTATTTTAAGCTATTCCAAAAAAGAGAGGTACATGTTCTCTGAGATGCATATAAAAGAATTGTTACTCCAAAGACGAAACTCAATTTTTACTCATATGCCAAATTTTTAAAAGCGGATTCCCTTGTGTCGACCATATATTAATAAATATGTTAATAAATTGCAACTTTTTTTTGGGGACTTAAAGTATGCAATAGTAAGTATGTTTTTAACTTAATTTGAAAGGTTAATAAACTGTTATTACTGCCTAATTACTCATTCAATTGACATTAAATTTGATTCCAGTAAAAAATCCCCTTTAGCCTACAATTTCGGTATTACTGTCTTACAGAAAATATAGAATAACTACGTACAAAAAATGTACCTTAGTTTTAAAATAAAATAAAACGGAATTATACCATGATATGTTTAAACATATAAAGATAATTTTATTGCATATGCAGCTAATCTCATCTCTAATTTAAAATTAATTTTACATAACTACACATTTATCATGCATTTAAATCTATTAAAATACTTTCCTATTCAGGCTAGGAATCAAAATAATAACCCCTCTTCATTGAATGCTGAAACGAAAGGTAGACTTGAATCAACGTCAAATGTTATTCGAATGACATCACTTTCCCGTAGGGGAATACTTCCGCCGCTTGAGTGACATGTTGAGTTCAGAATAAAGATAGTGTCACAGCTTTGAAGTATATATAAAGGCATAGTCTACGGAAAGGGTTTCGTGAATGGAATATTACGTCACAGTACATATCGCAGATAAATTAAAATGATCAGCAAATGTATATCGTAATACTAGTGCTACTGAATTCTTTCAAGATCTGCATATGCTTTTCGCTTCTGTTACATCACTGTCATTAGCATGAGTTATTATGCATTAATTAATATTTGTTAATTGCATTTAAATATATTTTAACTTCGTATATTTATATTTTGAACGATTGTAGTATTTGCGTGTAGTTCATGTCTTCAAATTTTTTATGGCTGAGGTTTACTTGCCGTTAGAAATCTTGTGTTGCATGTACCGTATTTACTAATATATTTCTCCTTCTCGTGTATTTTCACGCGTAGTGGTTTTAGCGTATGATTAAAAAATTGACAATGAAAAACGGATGCACAGATTGGAAATTATTTTGCGGACATACAAAGAATATTACTGAAATTGATAAGTCCTTTGAAATATGTATTGTAATAATATTAGTGTGTCTTTTATGTGTACTTTTCAATGTGCTAATGTTGAACTTTTAAGCAGTTTCTTTAGAAATATTATATTTCGAGTATTTTTCTCCTCCCGGTTTTCGAGCGGTAAAATTAATAAGAAAAGGACGAAAAACACACGAGTAATATGGTATACGTCATATACATTATAGAGCGCATGAAGGTGTTCTTTAAAAGGAGGCCGTAAGAATGCAGATTATTAAAGCGTTGGTTTGTAAATATAAAGTTCTGCGTGCTATAATTGCCATATTTTCATCACGCAGCACGCCCTTTACACATGCGGCCTAGATGCTACAAAAGTATATTTATCCATACTTATAATATGTCCTTAATATTTTCCACATTACTTTTACTGTGTAAATATTGTACTAAAGCGAATAGAATCCAAAGTTTCTCACAGAAGTGATCTAAAACCACAGAACAAGCACATTCCAATGTTGATTAGCAGGAATTTCAATCTATAGTTTGATGCCAAAGAAACTGCAAAACATATAGTGAAAAAGCATGGAACTGCTATTAAAAAAAGTACAGTGAGAAGTATTTTTGAAAATATTTAAAACAACAAATAATATTTATTACCGAAAGAATTTATCATTCATTTTTACTTCAGTACTAGGCAAACTAGGCACATTAAAATAAACCTGCAACAATATACAGCTTTATTTTTAACAGTGTTGCATATACTAGCTGTGTAATAAATGCCATATCATAAAAATAAGTAAATTTACGCTTATGTTTAATTTTATACTGCATTAAATTAAAAAATGCAAGAAATGAAATTGAAAACGATACTGTCTACGAAAGTGAAAATTTTCATAGCTGTAATTTTTAATCCAAAATTACTCCTGTCCTCCATTTTATCACAGCTTCATATCGGAAGTAGCACCAATTCTGTTGATACCAGCATAATTTAATGTATCAACATAACAACAAAATCTGTATAAATAAAGTTAGTTTTAATCTTGATGAGGGCAATTTAGATGAGAGTCAAGATTAATTCTTACAGAACAGTAATTTCTTTTACGGGATTTGCCTTAAGCACATTTGGCTTTGTCACATTTCTTTCCAGTAATTTAAACTTCTCGATACCTTCTAACAAAACAAAATCATTAAATTTGCACGCATTTTAAGGTTAGATTGAAGAATAATTTCATTTCTATGTAATAATTCTAAAAAATATAATAACTATCTATTTGGGTTTCATACTTCACTAAACACATCCACTGAAAAAAAGGACGCGTTGAAAAACCTCACACTAAAGGAAGACCAGCTTGAATGTGTCCCTCAAAACGCATTTCTTACTTGAAATCAACTTCTCCATTTAAATCAGTCTTCCCAAGGATGAATTTTGCCTATTTCTAAAGTTCAAGTTAGCGCGTTTCTCTTACATTCACTTCTGCATGTCTTAGATCTCTACAACAATGCCTTTTACCTTCGCTCCATTATACACTTTCAAAGTTGTTAACAAGCTTTCGGAAAATATGTATAAAAACAATGAAAGAAAGGCAGAATTGGTGATAAAAGATTAATTATCCTTAGAAGATAATTAAATCTGCACGTGTTTCATTACCAAAGGAATGAAGTGAAAGAAGAAACGGCGATAGTAGCTTGTTTACTGGAACATATTTCAATGAGAAAGCATCATCAGCCGTTCTGGATGTTAAACAACTCATTCTGAATATATAAATGATGTTAGCTGTCACTTTGTTGTAAAGCTATTGTCACAGTTATGCATCCGGTTTCTCTCAATGCTTTCTTTGCTTTCTCTTTTAAAGACAGTAGATTCGAAACTCGAAACTTAAGCTATTTTTACCGAGAACTGTATTCTTGTTCAATCTTATCTCTTGCTCGTTACCTTGAAATAGCACACTAATATAGTATGCCACTTCTAGCTAGCAACATCTTTAAATAACAGCGTTATCGATATAATTATTACTTCACAACAACAAGTAAAAGAGGTAGGTCTTAATTTAGAAATGTCACCTTTCAAACAATTGTAAGAGCTTGCGTATCTAAACTGAAAGAATCTGACGCTAATTCTCCTAATTTCCGGAAACGTAAAGACCGGAAACTTCAAGCTAAGGAACATCTATCTGCCAAGACATGGAAAATCTTACGCCTTCTGTGTGACTTATCCGTACAATACCACGAGGTTGTTGCGCGTCATCAAATAATTGCATAGCACCTGTTTAATTAATAAAGTGGAAGTGACATCCAGTGATTCAAGCCGATTTAATTGTTCATTTACTTGGACTGTGTTTCCGCTTTTGTGAAATGAATTTCCTAACTGGAATGGGCCGCTTTTGGTGGCGCTTTGTTCTGAGTTTGGAAAACAGGAAGGAAACATCAGTTATTCGCTAATTAAAGCCTGTTTGGTTTGTAATGGGTGTTGATTAATTTCGTCAACGCGTTTAAGGTATTGAAAGGTAACACAGTTTCATATTCTTTTATGCAATGACGTGGAATTCTGAATGTAATAATCTCACGCTTGCATTTACTTCACATTAAATAATACTTAATTAAAAAATGAATTATTCCAATAGTTTTACCTCGGATCATATAATAATACACAAATCAAGTTTACGAAAAAATCATAATTAATTAAAACAGACTCGTGCGTTTTGTTATCTCAAAAATATGCGCAGCTATTTAAAATCAGTCATAATTAAAATTTTAATTAATCAATTTACTTGTTGCAGCTTTGGTAAACATCTGCTTAATTTATAAGTATTTTCATGGAATAAAATCGCCCATTCAATCTTAAAACTGAACAAAAAATGTACCCCTGATATTAGTTCTTAAAGAAAATTTTACATATTTCGATGTAGCTCAAGCGGCGAAAATTTCCTTTTAAACTGTTGTTTTTGATGACATTTGAAACAAAACTAAAATAAGTGAGAAGCAAAACAAACTTACGAAGTGTAATAGAAAATTATAGGTGGGAAAAAAGAGGTTAAGCTACTAAAAGGATACTGAAAAATGAAAATTTACTAAATGTCTAATAAGCGAAGCTTGTTTCAGAAAACCAACTTAGATGCCAAATTACTTTTGCTGAACATTTAATTTCAAACTGGAGTGCTTCTCCTGGATATTTTATTGTTATTGCAATTAACCGAAGTCTTGACTATTCTGTTGCTGTAGAATTATTTTACTCCTTGAAGAACAAAATCGTGTCTCCTCGAAATGTCTAGAAATTTTCGTTAAAACTAACATAAATTTTAAGCTGAACTTCAACCATTTCAACTTCTGCTTTTCTTCAGCATATTATGTTGTAAAGACATTAGGTTATTTCAAAGCAGGAGAGATGAAAAATGAGCAACGCCCTAGTCGGGACTCGAACCGCGGACCTCTCGAATACACGCCGAGCGTGCTGACCACTACACCACGAAGCTATGCCAAGAAGGCGGGAGAAATGCCTTATATACATTCTCTTTTTAGAGTGGGACTGGAGATTATGGGACCCAATCACCAAATCCTATCCGTGAAAAATCACCATTCACCACCTGTTTAGTTCGGGCTCCATTGTAGAGTCAATAGGATTTTTTTAAAGCAGAAGTTGTGAAAAATTAACATTGCCCTCGCCGGGACTCGAACCATTTGTAGAGACATTAGGATTTTTTGGAAGCAGGAACGATGAAAAAATATGCATCGCCTTCGCCGGGAATCGAACCACGGATCTCTGAAATACCGGCTCAGCGTGCTGACCATTACA
>KL868906.1:0-10965 GCA_000611955.2 Stegodyphus mimosarum | reverse complement strand
TTTGAAAATATAACGCTGATATTTGTTGTTTGACTTCTAAATTAATATTTGTTCGGCGTGTTACTGTATCTTAATGAAAAATTTCATGCATGTTTCTCGCATCGTGATAAAACAACGGACTTAGAGCCATCAAATGTTGAATAATATAATCCTCCTCCGAATATGGGCATCTGGAAGCCTAAATTTGAAATTTGTTTTATTGTCGATTTATATTTTGTAACGCTTTAACGAATGTTTATTAAGAAACTCAACGATTTCAAAGCGAGCAATGGCAACACTGTACGGGAAAAAAAGTGAAAAGCTTTCAAATTTTTTATTTTATTTTATTTATTTATCTATTTTTTGTAACAAGCAAGTAGAGACAAAGTAGTACATCAGAAAAAAAATCTGAAGTCTTTGTTTCAAAATTTATAGCAATTGTCCGAAAACAAATGTAAGCTACTGTATTTCTCATACGAAAAGATCAAAGATGAAAATGCGAAGAGTGGTTTTTACTGAGTATAGTTTTCTCTTATCGCAAAATAGTACTTCGAATCGAAGTCGGCTGTACGTTTTATATAGCCAATGTGTTTCTATAATAAGTCATACATAAATAAAATATTTTCCTTTAGTGACAGAACCTATAAAAGTTTATGAGAGGGTATATTATTACTTGCTAGTCTAGAAGCATCCGCACTACAGTCACTACTGCGTCGTTTAAAGCCCATTTACCGAAAGCCACTGACTGCTAAGTCCATGGAACAGTCGTCAGACGAACAGAATAACTGAAGCCAAAACAAATGAAGCAGCTGTCTCGAAAAGGGAAAAAATGTTAATTACTTCATTTCAGTTTAACCAGGTGCTAAAGGTGTATTTACATTCATCGTTAAAAAAGGGGTGGAACTATTATCCTTCCTTTGATTAGAAGCCGCGACAGCTGACTGCCTCTCTTTAGTTCTTTCCTAGTCTATTGCTTTTTGAAAGGAAGTGAAGGAAAAAAAGAAAGAAACCAAAGAGCGAGTTCCATTAGTACAGTAAATAATTTAGGAGAATAGGGAGAGCGTAATCCTTTTCGTTACACTCTGGTGAATTCTTCACTTTTTCTCTGTTGTTTCGGAGTGTTTTATTACTGTAATTTCAGTTCACCGCTTCAGTTATTACTAAACAGTACAACGTGTAGGTGAGTCACGGGATGCATTACAAAATTCGTTGAAAGATGTATTGTCTACACTGAAGAATCTAAATGTAGTGATTATGATTACTATTGATTTGTTCGTGTATCTATACCAAAACTTGTTCGAATAGATTTATAATTTCATTATTTTCTAAATAAATTTATGGAACCGTTTTATAGCATTAATATTATATGCACCCCAAACATGCTGATAAATTCTGAATTATGGATTTACAGATATTTTCATTGGAAAGAAAAAGAGAAAAAAAGTATTTAAAAGAGGAAACTCGTTTTTATTCTTACCAGTTAGTTATTAATATAAAACAATTGTTGCAACCATCTAAAATACTGAAGGTTATTCGTTTGATGGTTCTACGTATTTAAGGTTAGCTTAGGTTAGGTATCAAACTGCAGCAAAGAATATGACGAATATCTGCTTAAGAAGATCTCCCTTTGTAAAAAATATCCTGAGAAACACTTAAAGGTATTTGTATTACAATGCATGCACCCGTATTGTTTTACCAGAAACTTAATCCTGAATGAAATTATCAGTATCCTTGGTTTTAATTATTAGTATCATTGATGATTTTAAACTTGATTACTTTTTTCCCATACTTCAGAAAATTCAGAATTTTGGAATGCGGTTTTTGAGAGACACGTTTTGGCTTACCTATCCCAATCTCTCACGTATTATCATGTGTAGAAATTAATGTTTGCAATTAAATCATCTATGTGGGAAGCTGAGGCATTCTGAATTCCAATAAAACATAAGGATTGGATGTATTGTCCTATTTCTGAAGGCTCACGTGTGGCTGTGTTTATTTAACTGTGTTATTCCGTAGGAAGAGCCGAGATGTAAAAAATTAAAGACGAAGAAGAGAAAATAACATCGAACCGACAGACAGAATCGACTAAAGGACCAATCAGATCTCCTAGGGTTTAGTTTGATAGAGCATGCGCATATATGTAAGACGTACTATGAGCGTGTGTGAAGGGAAAGCGACAACGGCATAGTTTCAGATCGCACACAGCATCATGTCACGAACCTGGACAGCATTTCAAACGACAGGAACGGCTGTCCAGAGATTTAACATTGGTCGTTTACGACAAACTATGGCAAACTATGATTGGTGTTTAACATACAAGGAAGGCAAGACTGAAGATAAAACAGTAGTTGAAATTGAAAACATTTTTGGATGCCTTGGTAGCCTTGAGTTGCGTATGTAGTTTGGTATATAGGCGGCGACAAGTATTATGTGTGCCACTAACAGTTCACCGTCAGACACCAGTACCGTTCTAACTACATGTCTGTGTCTCTGAAAGCCATGATAAACCGATTCATGCATTTCAGCTCTTAACAGTGTTTAGTTTGAATTGAAACTTAAAGAGGTATGCTGGAGTCTGTTTTATTTAAAATTCTTTCCTTGCTTTACTTCTGTAACCAATACTCTGTTATGTATATGGGGCTATTTTGTTTTCTATTTTTCTTTCATTTTAACAAGTAACAAGGTTCAGATTGGCTAGAGATAACTTGTTAAAACACCCAAAATGAAGCTCAAAAATAGAGATATAAATTCAGATTTTATCTGTAGCAATTAAATATAATTAAAAATATCTTTGAAGTTTCTGCGTATATGTGTTTTCTGTGTACGTGCATTTAATCTCATAGCAAGTATACGTGTGATCAAAAGCATAGGGACACTTACACAATTGGGTTATCGCACGCCTGTTCGTAAAACTAAATACAGAGTGTTACCTCTTCGGCTGCGATGACAGTGGACAGTCTGTTAGGAGGCTGTTCTCTAGATTTTGTTACTTCGAGGCTATATCTGTACTTTTTACACAAGAGCTGCAGTAAACATTTTCTCCCGATGTTATTTGGCGCACAAATATCATTTCAATTCATGCTACACATATTCTATAAGAACTATGAACTGGCCAAACCATTCCACAACGTCCGGATGGGAAAATCTTGTATCATTGGACATCGAGTACGATTTGGATTTGAATCTGATGAAGTTAAACAGGAAAGTTCTCATACCAAAATGTGGGAACATTTTGGTATGTGTACGCAGCATTGAATTGTCTAGAGAATGTTTCTCAAACTTCGTAGTACTGAAATCCTTATGCATATAGTATTAACTTACCGCGACCTTCATGCTTGTAGTAGCTTTTAAGAAAAGAAGAAAAATAGACACACAGAAATACTAATGTAGTAATATACGTATAAATATATTTAACTATTAAGAGTGAATTAATAACTTCAAATAAAAATATTTCATTAGAGAACAAAACAATAAAATTCAAAACTGTTCGTGAACCGCAGTTTGGGAATCACCAAGATATTAAGAAAAGCCTTTGCATTCGTATTTTCTTTCTAAAAACCAAAATCCAAGGCCAAGCCACAGGAAGCAATATTATACCATAATTCTGATTCCGCCAAACTTAACTTGGAGGAACTATATACTCTTGCAAACGCTATTCACTTGGTGAATTTTACGACTATCGGACTTTCAGATAGCGAATTCATCGCTCCACATAGCATGTCATCATTGTCCCAGGCTCCAATTACGCCATGCTTTATACCATTCTTAACTACGCTTAGTATTAGCTACTCTAATAGATGACTTATCCGAGCTGCTTTCATTTAAAACCAAATTTGCAGTTTTTGAGCAATTATTATTGCTGTGAAATTACATCCAGAAGATATTACGTTACTGCGGAATTTTTCACTATGGTTTTGGCTGAATGCATATGGTTTTGTTTCACTTCTCCAGGAAGAATGTTTTTACCCCTCTCTGTCAAACTACAAGATCAACCTGATATTAATTAAACAGATTCAACTCCTGAAGCTTTCCACTTTGCAATAATATTGTTCCTAGCTGAATATTCCACCTTTAACACTGTTGAATTTTTAAGAATGATTTTTCACAAAGAGTCATTTCAATGCTTTCAAACGGACCCATTTCACATTTTAAGATTTGTTATGTCACCTCTGAAATGAATGCGATTACTTCCCTTTTTTTATTAACTTTAACTTGCATTTTTATGTTACTGTTAAATACGTATATATACGCATAAGATCTATTATATATTCTTATATGACACGAAAGTTATTTCTGAAATCCGAAAGTTAGAGTTATGGGAGTTTTGTCCACTTGCAGCAAAGTAACCCATCATTATGAGACAGACTGCAGCGCCCCTTGACATGAATTTGGGAAGTTAGCAATCCTTATCACAAAAATTATTAAAGATAGTAAAACAGATCAATACCAAATGTGTAGAAAGTTACCTATTTATTATGAAATGACTCGCTTTTCATACACATCAATAACCTGAATAAAACCTCTGCAGTTAAAAATTCTTCGTAAACGATCGCTAGCATAAATACATTACTAATAAGTAAAATCAAATGTAAAGCGTTTCTAATGTCAAAGGTAAAATCGTTAAACAATACTTGCCTCTATAACTGTGATGAATGAATGATGCTTTGTATGAAAATTATCTGCAAGATGGGGCGCCAGAACAGACTTCGTGTGAAAATATGTCAGTTGAAACGCTCGTAATAATTTGATTGTGAAGTATGAATTGCCAGTCAACGAAAGTTCATCAGAAAGTAAATCAATTGAATCTTCTAGTCTAAACGTGGCTAATAAATAATTCCTATGAAGAGTATTGCATTGAAAAATAAGATGATTCTCTTATAGGGGAACTGCGATAGCTGGGCAATGGCAATTAAGGAAAACAATGGTTATGCATTATGCTTTCCTAAGCTTTCTAAAGCTACTATAAGGTATTTCTCCCGCATTCTTAGCATGCCTTCGTGGTGTAATGGTCAGTACACTCGGCGAGTATTCAAGAGCTCCGAGGTTCGAGTCCCGGGGAGGTCATTGCTCATTTTTCACGTCTACTGCCTCCAAATAAACTGATGTCTCCACAGGGGCGGCCGAACTAAAAAAGATCGTGGATGATTTTTCTCCACCAACAGGATGAGGCGATTGGGTCCCCTAATTCCCAGTCGCCCTTTAAAAGGGGAGTATATTGTGGAGCCTTTAAAAACGAAAGCGATTAAGCTGTACCCTCCGACGTTACCTTCCCCCCCCCGCACTGCGAACCGGAACTGGACTCAATTCGCAAAAGAGAAACCTTCTCTTCTTGTATGACTCCTTCCTATACGTTCTACCATGCAGAGCTAACGCTTGTACCATCGCTAGATATTTTTTCTTCGTGTACCTAGTAAATGTATTTATTTTTGCGTGCTAATAATAATGATAGTGTCCCTTACATCCGCAGCATGGATTAGGCTTTAACAAGATAAGAACTTTGATTCTGTTTTATTTATCTGCTCGTCTCGAATAAGCTGCGTTCCAATAAAAAACAAATGAACCGTGCATACCTGCAGCATTTGATTATGAAACTGAGCAGATGTTTACTTCAGCCAAACGCATAAAACATATCGAGATAAGCTATCAAGTATAAATATATAAGCAGAAAAGATACTATGCAATAAATTACCGCTAGATAATCCGCAAAAAGAAAAGCCAAGCCTGTCTTCAAAAGCGAAACAAAGCCTATATAGTTACTTGTGTACTACGCATTCGAAAAACACAAGCAGAAATGGCTACCAGCTGCGAAAATAAATATTAGAAACTAAATATTGAAATATTGAAACTAAATAACAACTATCAACTATGGAAATACAAACTTGAAATGATTCTGAAAAAAGGAAAATTTATGGGATTTAATCGCAAATAACACACCAAAAGAAATAAACGCCGAGTGGACAAAACAAGATAAACAAGCACAAGCTACCATAAGTTTACTCGTAGAAAGACAATCAAATCGTAGACATAAGAAATAAAAACGGCAGCTAAAGAGGTATGAAAGCAAGTAAAAGAAAATTCACGAAAGAAAAAAAATCTTTCCGGTAAACTTTACCTTCTCAGAAAGATATATACAATAAAAGCAGAAAACGAATACATCCTCGAAGAACACGTCAACAAAGCGATTGAAATCGTAGACAAATTGCGAGGAAGTGGTGAAGAAATAAAGGACAGTCACATTGCGGCACTCTTACTAAGCGGCTTGCCAAAAAGCTACCAAAACCTTATTACAGCTTTAGAAACACTCCCAGAAGAAGAACTAACGTTGGAATACGTAAAAACAAAAGTCATCAAATAATGCCTAAGAAGAAAAGAACGCACACGAATAGAAGGAACAACTGCCTTCAAAACAAATTTCAACACAAAACGAAGCATTTCAATCAACGAAGATGCAATTATTGCAAAAAATTAGGACACTTAAAAAAAGGAATGCAGAATCTTAAATAATCACAAAGAAAAAGACAAAAACGAAAATAACTCATTTTCAAAAACAAAAAGCAAGCGAATAAAGGAAATTATGGAAATAAAATAAAAACCAAAGTTGCTGTAAACGAGGATACACGCGAAGAGGAAAACGAAAATAAGAAACTTGAGACCACTTAGAATTACACATTCGAAGTCACCAGAGAAAGAAAATTTCAAAGCTGAAACTCGTCAGTTGATTCAGGAACCATTTGTGATATGACCGATAACATAAACATTTTCACGAAATTAGATGGAAGCAAAAGTGAGCGAATAACAATTGCTAACGGTACTCAGATGAAGTCCGAAGGCATCGGAGAAGGATACTTATATTATACAGACGACGAAGATAACGAAATAGAAGTAAGACTGATGGATGTTCTATACGTTCCTGACCCAGAAGGGGGATTAATATCCGAACGAAAAATTACAAACAAAGGGTTTACAGTAGAATTTGAAGAAGATATTTGAAGAATAAAGAAAAAAAATAAAACCATAAGAATTGTTAAAGGAAAAGGAAATTTATACGCCATAATTGAATCGGAAAGAAGAAGAGCCAAAACTGCAGCTGCAGAAGGGAGTAAAAACAGCATAGATCTTTGGCATAGAAGACTAGGACACAGAAATTATGAAACGATCAAAAGGCTAAAGAATGATGACCTGACAACCGGAAGAAGGATCGGCGGAGAAACTAAAAAGGAAAAAGTGAGAATGCTGCATCAGAAGCAAAATGTCTGAATTTTCGTATCCAAAACTAAACAAAGTCAGTTCTAACACTCAGATATTTGTGGACCAATCGGTAACACATCACTAGGAGGAAAGAAGTACTTCATAACACTCATTCGATCATTCGAGATACACAACGCTCTATTTGCTAGCTACAAAAGATGTAGTCTCCAAGTTAAAGCAATTTGTAACCATGGCGAAGAAAAAATTTGGAAAGAAGCCAAAAGTCTTAAGAACAGACAATGGAGGCGAGTATATAAATGAAGAGATCGAAAAATATCTAAAGAAAGAGGTAATCGAACATCAAACCTCCGTAGCGTATTTAAAACGGTAGAACAGAAAGAAAACATCGATACGTAATGGAAATGAAAAGGTGCCTGCTGTTCGATTCAGGACTCAAAAGAGAATTTTGGGGGGAAGCCGTAATGACAGTCACTTACCTACCAAACAGGCTACTATCGAGATCACTCGAAAAAACACCGTACAACCTCTGGAATAACAAAAAACTGAACCTAAACTATATCAGAGTTTTCGGCAGCACAGCTTATTGCCTAGTTCTAAAGCAGAAAACAAGTAAACTAGATGAAAGAGCAGAAAAAGGAATTTCCTTTGGATACAGTGACCGTACTAAAGAATATAGAATTTACATACCACATACAAACAACGTCGTGATCATAAGAAGCGTAATATTCGATGAAAACAAAAAGAAAGAAATGCCTCGTCAATTAAATGATCAGAATCTGGAAATAGAATGAATGGCTTTTTAAAAAAATAAATCGAGAGAATCATGTCCATATGCTTCAACAGAGGAAAGAACTGAAACAGAAGAAACCTCCCTGTTATCGAGAAGATCCCAGAGAAGGATTAAGGAAATTCCTCCAAACAGATTGTCATACATGGCTAACAACGAAGAAATCAAAGTTCCTAAAGACTGGCAAGAATTGCAAACTTTTCCAAACAAAGAAAAGGAACTGTGGTTAAAATCCACGAAAGAAGAAATGGAATCAGTAAAGAGAAATAAAACATGGGAATTAGTCAATCTTCCAAAAGGAAACAAAGCAACTGGAAACAAATGGACATTCAAAACAAAATCTAACGCTTCAGGAAATGTTATCAGATATGAAGCTCATTTAGTAGCTAAAGGATATTGCCAAAAATTCGGGCATTACTATGACGAAATATTTACACCAGTAGTCCAATGCATCACAATAAGGACTATCTTGGCAATAGCAGCTCAAAAGAACGTGCATGTAAACCACTTCGACGTAAAAACAGCTTTTCTATATGGAGATATGAAAAAATAAATATATATGAAGCAACCAGAATGTTACACCTCTGGCATCAGAAGCAAACAAAGTCTATAAATTAAACAAAAGTATCTACGGCCTAAAACAGACAGCTAGAAACTGAATCACAAGGTAGCTGAAATCCTGTATGAACAAGGATACGTTCAAGGAAAGGCTGATCCATGTTCCTACACATTGAACAAGAAAAAATGCAAGCACTTGTATAAAGGTATACGTTGATGACATATTAGTCGTGAGCGACAAGCGTGAATCAGTTCAAGAAGTTGAACGAATTCTCAACTAATATTTCGGCATTCGAAATCTTGGAGAAGTATCTACATATCTAGGAATCGAAATTGAAAGAGAAAAAGATGGAACCTTCATCAAGCAATAAGATTAGAAGTATGATCGCGAAATTCGACGAAGAATCAGGAAAGAAACTAAGCTATACACCCATGACTACGAATTTTATGAAGAATTAAAGCAATCAAAATCCTATTTTTCGCGATAATCAGGAATACAGGAAAGCAATGGGAGCACTTTTATATTTAGCAACAGTATCAAGACCCCGACATAGCGAATTCTGTTGGAATACTTAGCAGAAAAGTAGAAAACCCATCAACATTGGACTGGAACGTTTTAATTAAAACCATACGGTATGTGAGAGCTACAATTAATGACAAATTACATCTAAAATCTAATGGTGCACCAACATCAAAGCTTAAAGCGAATCTGATTGGACAGGATATACCTCTGAAAGAAAATCGACGTCTGGATATATATTTTAAATAGGAAACAGTACAGTATCATGGACAAGCAAGTCGCCTTATCTTCGACAGAAGCCGAATGCATTGCTTTAACTTTGCAGAAGCTATAATGGATGAGACAACTGATGGAAAATTTAGGCTTCACTCAACAGGACGCTAACATTGTATTCGAGGATAATATATCTTGCATAAATCTTTCCAGAGAAGAAAAAAGGAGAGTTATACCAAACACATCGATGTAAAATATCGCTACGTATGTGATCTACGAAACCAAGGAATTGTTAATCTACAACACTGCAACAGAAAATGATGTATGCAGATGTGTTCATGAATCCCTTGCCCAGACAACAGCTGGAATTTTTGTTAAACGGAATCGGTCTTACTCTGGATGGAACAGCTCATCGAGTGGGAGATTGTGGAGCCTTTAAAAAAGGAAGCGATTAAGCTGTATCCTCCGACGTTACCTCCTCCCCTGCTAACCGGCACTGGACTCAATCCAAAAAGAAGGTAAAACCTTCTGCCCTTGTATGACTCATTCCTGTACGTTTTAACATGCAGATCTAACGCCTGTACCATCGCTAGATATTTTTTCTTCTTTACCTAAAAAATGTGCTTAATTTCGTGTGCTAATAATAATGATCGTGTTCCTTACATCCGCAGCATGGATTACGCTTAAACAGGGTAAGAATTTTGATTCTCTTTTATTTATCTGCTCGTCTCGAATAAGCTGCGTTCCAATAGTAAACAAATGAACCGCGCGTACCTTCAACATATATAAGGTATTTCTTCCGCCTTCTTAGCCTGTCTTTGTGATGTAATGGTCAGCACACTCGGCGCGTATTTGAGAGGTCCGAGGTTCGAGTCCTGGCGAGGGCACTGTTCATTTTTCACGTCTTCCAAAAAACCTGATGCCTCTATCTTCAGCATCGTTCGCTAGCTCAGAAAAATAGAGAGCACTGCAAGTTGTCATCGTTCAGGTAGGCCGACACCAGTTGATGTGCATGTGCAACCAATGGACGATCTGGCATGTGCTGCAGAATGTTCACACTGTAGTATGAGAAACATCAGTGCAACCTGTGACCTTACATTTGGTCATGTATGACAAATTTTACATGAATTGCGAAGTGCAGCAGTAATACAAGGTTGCTTCCAACAGAATATAAGAGACGATTTGTCTAATGCAACTTCTTTGATAAATGTACTAGATGTAATAGATTTCTTGGCTAAAATAATGTAGACGGGCCAGATGACATTCGATCGCAGTGGGTTGTTTGTTAAACCCATGCAAATCACTTTATTCACACTTGAAAATCCATCATGGTGACAAGAAGGTACTTATCAGGAACAATTGTCCTTCTATGTCTGGTGCGGAGTTTGGAATATTCTCTTAACCTTATAAAACCTGCATTATACTTCGGGGTTTTACTTATTTAATTCCAATGTTCTAACTTCGAACCCCACGAACACTAACAAACGAATAATCGCTTTAAGAGTGTGAACAAAACACGTAAGACTTAAGAAGGGTTAACTACCCTTTATTTTTCAGAACATTTACAATCAATTCCTAACTCGGAACTTACACAAAGCCTCCACTTGGGCTTGAGCTTAAATAACTATGAAACTAAACTAAACAAGCTTAATTAAGCTTTCTGAAAGGTATAGCCGAAGCTATCAGAATTCTAAGTAAT
>KL868905.1:0-10932 GCA_000611955.2 Stegodyphus mimosarum | reverse complement strand
TTGAGTTCAGAGATTAGCTTGAGAGCGACCGAACCGAGTCGGGAGCTCTACTTTAGTTCTTTGTCGTGAAAATGCCTTTAACGTTGAAGCCCGAAGGCTGTGTTGCTGATTATTTCAGCATGTTTATCGTAGTTTTTCGACGACTGTAAGCGTGTCTTTAGAACTCTCTTGTGCAATACTGACGAATAAATTGTGTTTTGATTCTTCATAGAGTGTTGTCATCAATCCCTCCAAATCCACGAACCAGTAGAACGCAACAGTATTGTATCACATTATTTTGAAGAGATAGAAAATAAATGGTACTAAAACTACATTTTTTGTATTTTCAAATAAAAGTTGAAGCTTATATCATCAGCCAAGATAACACTGAGCATGCCCAGGCAAATTATATGACAATGCAGCCCAGTCGATCGCATACGAGAATGACCGTGAGTCTATGAGTTTGGAGTGATTACATTTTAATACAATATTTGTTTCTTTCGACTATAGGAAAGGAAGCGAAACTAATGTTCACGAGAAATATTCAGAATGGAAACCATTCTGAAAGGATTCTCATTAGTACTGATGTTACAACATGAGTAAGAGCTGAAAGCGTTTGAAGTGGAGAGCTCTTTGAGGAAATACAGCTTCTGGATGATATTGTGCATCTTTATTTAGTTATATGACTTCCATAACATTCATATGATCGTGAGGCTATGAGTTAGATATCAACCATAAAATAGATATCACACGGATATGATCAGAAGGTAAGCAATATTTATGATTCTTATTTTAACCATGTAAAAACACGATAATGTGAGGTAAAATGAACAAGTATTAAAATGATCAAAAATTGGAAATGTTGCATTCATACTCTCATGAAAAGAACTATTATGCACTACTTTGAGATTTCTTTGATTTCTGTTAACATTTGTTTTTAAATGCTTTTTTAAATAAAGGATATTTATTTTGGGTACCTACTCGTTATCGCAACCACCTTAAAAGAAGTCGCCAAATTATCAGAATGTACGAAATTTTGGGGACAATACGCGTAACCATTTTTCCGGCAACCATGCTCTTACCATCCCTTTCAGTCAAGCAAAGCTTTCTGTAATGCGTGTATGTATGCACGTGTGTATGCTTGTATATGCATATATATGTGTGTACACACATACATGTAGTGTTGTTAATACACAAATACTGATTTTTAAATAATAAATTTTAAAACAAATACTGTCAAAAGTTTGTAGCATAAAGAGTTATTGCTATACCTAGCAAAATGCATTTCCTAAAATTCCTACGCCTCCGATAAATAATGAATAAATGAATATTACTTTAAATAACCATGAAATAATAAAAAATAATCACAAAACCATAAACTGCGTATATGGTTTAGTGCTTTCTTCCATGCACACCTGTATGGGTCCAATCTACGCATTATTTCATTCGTTTCTTCTGAAATTCAAAAATCTATTTTCAGCCGAATTGATGATAAAAGAATGTAGCAACACATATTGCTTTTGGCGATGCAATTCTTAGAGTTCAAAATACTGCCATTTTTCCAGAAACTTTTATGTGCCTTAAAAGAATGCCCCAAAAGTTCTTTGTCAGAAACATTTAACACTTTTTAATCTTCAGAACATTGGAATTAAAATCAACAAAATTCTTCATACATAAAGTAATTTGATTAAGAAAAGCCATAATGCTTCTACCAGAAAACAAATCGCTCTTCGACATATTTAATTATAAATCATGTCGATAAAAGAGAATTTGTCAACACTGGAGAATATGAAGCTTAATATAAAAGTAAACAACCGCATCTTGTTTTCCTTCAGAAAAGCACCTTCGCCTTCTTTGAATATTTCTTAAAAATTTTATGAAACTTAAATTAATTATAATTCTCCTGAAAGGAAACGAGGAGTAAAGAAACATTTTTTAGCATTCTACTAGATTTTTAACCACGAAACCTGAGTTAATTATGCATATTTTCAAATGCATTAAATATATTTAAGGATACGGCTTACGGTTTAAAAAGAATGCCACGATACGTGCTGAATTTTCACTGTTTACCGATATAGAATATCATCTGGTATGTTAAGATCAAAGGATTTTAGGTAATTATTATTTAGAAGGATAACTTGCTCGTATTTGAATGCAATGATCAACACGTTTAAATTTCAACACAGTAAAATAAGCAAAAGAATTTTTTTCTTAAAAAACTAAGAAGAATTCATGTTATATTAAGCTCAAAGGTTGAGTAAAATTTCAACTAGCTACTTGTAACGTTTTATAATGCACAATTCATTTCACGCTTGCTTTTGAAAGACATAACCAGTTTAAAATGTATAAATACGATATATCGGAGATGCAGTATTACAGCTCTGATCTTTTTTCCTTAAACGCGCGTATTTAAAATATTTAAGCCGGCAGGATCCAAAAACCTTTTATTATGAAAAGAATTATGTTTGGTAAAATTAAAATCATTCATAATTTGAAGTTTTATTTTATAGTGAAAATGCAATAAATGCGATTCAGGGACAAAGTGAAATGCTTTAATCAAATTTCATGGACAAAAGTTTATTTGCATTCGGTGAACTAAGAAAAATAAACTTTCATCCTAAAAGTAAATGTTCTTTTAGAATTTTTATTTAGACATTTTATTTAGAACTTTTATTATTATTTTAATATCAAAAGCATTAAATTTATTTCACCAAAGGTGTTTCGATACTCATCTCAACAAAGAATTTGCTTCGCTTCGTATCCACTAAAACCAAGCATTTCGAACTTTTATCCTGGCCTTTTTCAAAAATTATGTGCCCAAAGCAACTGTCATTCCTTTCACATTCTTAACTTTCCTTTAGAAGAACTACTTGTTATGGAAGTATGAAATATTTTTAAAAATCTCATACCAATGAGTATACCAATGAGTAAAAGAATGACGATTGAAGAGTAAAATTTATGTGCGCATTCTGTTGTGCCTTATCTCACTTAACTAACAGTAAGATCAGAATAATCCCACAAAATTCATCGTGGCAAGAAGAGCAGGATTGCGCGTGGTGTTGGCAAACGTCTTGAGCGAAAGTGTCCAGCAACTTTTGGAGAACTCTAAAATACTTGGTTGCAATATGATCATCAAGTTGCATTTTCGGCATAGACATATTGAAAAGTTTCCGAAAATTCTTGGTGCAGTGTCATTGATGAGCAGGGTGAACGACTCCACCAAGATTTGAAGATCAAGCAATCATGGTACTAAGGTAGCTAGGATGTACATATGATGGCTGATTATTACTGAAGCACAAGCGAAGATGTTCACAGGTTAAACACCTCAGAAAATCATAAGCGAAAAGTTTTACCTTAGTATTTATGTTTACCATTTGGTAAAACGTTACTAGCTGTATGAAAAACATTTAACTTGAATTAACTATATATAGCCTTTCTATGAATAAAGCTATTCTTTGTGAACATTATGTTTCGTACGTTTTCGCTTTATTTCCTACACATGAATAATTTGTATGATTTTTGAGACAAAGAGAGGATATCCTGTAGCTTGAAAAGTTGACATGATAGACATAACTATTTGGTTTAAAGGAAGCAACGGGCGCAGAATGTACCAAGACTCTTTTGGAAGAAGTCGTTCTTCGATTCGGGTTAGCCAGAAAAATAATAAGCGATAATGATATTCAATTTACGGGTTCTGTCATGCAAAAGCTATGCTGCATCATGAACATTCATCAAAGTCACATTTGAACATTGATCAAAGTCACACTTGAACATTTATCAAAGGTTTATATTCCTTGTCTATCCCACACATTCTAACCCAGCTGAAAGAACAAACAGAGAACTGAACCTTCGTTTAGCAATACTTTTTGGTAAGGACCACTAAGCGTGGAAAGATAAACTGCCATTAAAATTGTTTGCTTTAAACACAGCCAAATGGGGCTCAATTGGACAGTCTGCTGAATTTCTCCAATTTGTACGAGAATTATGAAGCTTCGGTGATGTAAAACATGACATAAAAGCCGTAATTCAGAACAATAATTTTGGTCTGGAAGTTACTCCGTATTTGAAACATTTTAGGAGAACTGCGCAACAAATAAGAGAAAGAGTCGAGTTACATCAGGATAAACAGAAGCGATATGCTGATAAGAAACGACAAGGAACTTCGAAATTTCCTCCTGGAGATGAAGTCTGAGTTAGTCTTCACCCTGTCAGCAAAGGCCCACTAAAGAAGACTTCATGAGTAAGTAAGGGTCCCTATATGATAGTGACGAAATAATTAAATAGCTCTAACAATTTGTGATATTACTGATACCGACGAACAGGACAAAATTTATGGCAAATATCATGTTTCAGCTTTGAAACCACATCAAGAACGAAATAAGTTCAGTTCCTGACTTCTTACTGCAATGCGTACGAAGTCAGAGTGGAAGTATGTAAAACTATTTTATCGAACGCCACCTATTGACGACGAATTCAACTTACGGCAGTCAACCACCAGCTGCCATAAGGATAGTTCTCCAATATTATGTTTCCGTAACTTGAACGTTAATTCTGTTCCGTTTTGGTTTATGTTCTGTTTTGGTCTATATTGTCTTTGTAACTGTTTCTGTGCTCTATAAATAAATACTTTTAGAGCTAAATAGCGTTTGTGTTTATAGAAGAATGATTACAATGTTAATTTTGGATTCAGATGCCAAAAGTGAGTCAAAAACAAATGGCAGATCTAAGACAAGAAAATTGCTGTTCGTCAGTGTTATTTACGTTTTAGTTTTTGGTGATATAACATCACAGATGAACAGTAAATTAAAAATATTACATTGCGCATGATATGAATTAATTTCTTTAATTTTTAACATTATAGCATTTCATAGTAATCGGACATCACAAAGACTTCAAGAATCTGATTTCTAGTTTTTGACAGGTAAGCTAGCAAAGCATTTTTAATTTCTTCGATCTGTTAATTCGATCTGCTCCTAGATAAACAATTTCGACGTTTCATATAAGGTTTTAATATTGAATATTTATCAGCTGAGATATATCTAACATACTTTTTTCTAACCCTGGATGCATCGCATTGAAACGCTCAAATTTCTGATGCGAAAACGGTTTTAATTTCGCATTTGATAAATACTAATTTAAATATAATGTTCTTTTTAACTTGCTTCTACGCATGAAAATTTTAATCCGTCATAATAAATATTTCACCAAGATAATAAAAATGAGTTATATTTAATGCAACTCCTTTATAGTTGGAATTTTTATTTTATTAAAGAATAAAATTTCTAAGATAAGTTTTAAAACCATTTTTGGTGTCGCGTATAGCAAAATATTCGTTTCTTGACATTTCATAATTTTCATTCAGGAAAAATATGCTCACCTTATATATATATGTGTGTGTGTAAAATCTAAAATATCTATCTTTCAAATAATAAATTAATAATGGCCCTTTAACTCCCGTCTTCATTCTAAAAATAATAATAACATTTCTGGCCTGCATCAATTCTAGATTAATCTAAACCACGAAACTTGCGTAACGCTGATGACTTAGCAATTGGAAAACAAAACTCTGAGAACTGAAACCTTTCTAATTGAAACCAAAACCTTCCTCTTCGTGAGCTTCCATATTGGATAACTAAATCCCATAATGGATAACCGCACTTTATCTTCCCTCTATGCGCTGCTTAGATGTAATTTCGCTAGGCTCCCTTCTTATAGCAAAAGTATCAAAAATGTAAATGTTCTATACATAGTGATTAGAATGCCAAGTGATTGTGGCCACAAATATCAATTGGAAAAAAAATAGAATTAAAACTGCCTCGACTGCCAAATTTCTTATTCATTGTGCATTAGTATTTCAGTAAACTCTTCTTCAATACGGATCTATATTTCTACAGCTTTCTTTCTCAGTGTTCTGCAATAATTTGCTTTTATTACATATTCATTCGTTATAAAGATCTTACTGTTTGCAACAATATGTTTAATAAATTTGAATGATAAAGATGAACGATTATGATGAAATTGGCCAACATGCGAATCAAAGAGGAAATCTGGAAATTTCCAGAATATAAATTAGAGAAAAAAAATCGATGAAATGCGTAAAATACATTTAGTAGGAATTTTTATTCGGGCATCCTTTTTTCAGAAAGTTTTCGTATGATTCAAATATAGGATTATCATCTATTTTGGAATGTGTTTAATCACGGCAATAAAATAGCATAAAAATGCATTATGCAAAATGTTAATTTGCTACGTTCACCAAACTGTGGGAATAAATGCATATTCCTTATATTAATACATAAAGAGTTTCACTGCATAATGAGTGAACATTCAATGACTCATACAAAAGAAGGGTTTATTTTTGCTCGTTGAAACTCTTCTTTTCAATCCAGTCACGTTCATTGGAGAGGCATGTGCTGAACTCCGCTTTTATGAGATTAGTGTCGGAGGAGGTTATTCTGTATCGTTTAAGACTATGTTGCTGAAGGAAAAGATGTGTTGATAAGTAGATAGTTACAAGCACACTAATAGTTACATACATTGCAATAATATATTACTTCCAGACTATAAGAAGATAAACTTATATACTAATTAGTGATATATAATTTTTTGTTATCTCACTAAAATTATTTCTAGCTGATTTCGATCACTCATCAAAAGGCGGGTCAACACAGATTAACAGTGGCGAATTAACTTGGCTCTGGGTTAATGGGCTTAAAGTCTAATTTTTTTTATTTCTGAACAACTGAAAAATTGCTATCATGGATAACGCAATGACGTTGTTCATGTTCTCTTGTAAATGTGGTCTTTAAATCTCCTTAGTTTTGTAAATTTCTAATGACTTTTATTCTGCAGACATTTATAATGTTTCCTTTTTGTTTTTTTATTTTTCTGTAAATTATTCTAATTTTCTGTTAGATATAATATGTGTATTTTTACCTCTTATCCGTACTTTTTAATTAACTTCTTTTGGAGTAATCGTGATTTTAATTAATTATGAACATTGTCACCCTCCCCCGTATGACCTTGGTTAGTCGGAAAATAACTGAAGTTTAAAAATATATTTTCAGGTATTCATAATGAATAAAAATATGGTATGTTAAATCCGACGAAAATCATGTTATGCATGTTAAATCAGACAAAATATCTTATGATTCATAGCGAGATGATTTTTCACGAAATATTTTGATTCGTAGCAGGATGAACTCATAGCGGAATGAATTCATAGAAGGACGATTTTATGAGTTAGCATTTATTATACAGAACATGTAATTATGGCAATAATAACCCATACAAATCCTCCCTTTTAAAAATAATATTCGTAGATATAACTATCACAGCCGTCTAATCGGGATCGTCGTAACGAAGACCCGTTCGAATCCCGGAGAAGGCACGGATGTTTGAATAATGCCTGTAAGACATAGGGCACTCTAAATATACGGGGAGCCGAACATACTCTCGAGGTATTGCTGGTAGGGGAAGATGGGTGGCAGACCCTCGAACCCGTCCCCCACCGGGAAATTCTCCATGAAAATTGGGACGGAACTAGCAAAGTCGTTCTGTCACCTCTATAGTGTTCAAGGCTCTTGCAAACGACAGGCTGTCTTGCACTCCTTGCCACGAAGAATTTCGTGGGCATGTTATGATGTTACTGTCTAACAACTGAGATAAGTCACAATACCAACAATTAAAACCCAAATTGAATGCTGGCCATCTACGGCAAACAGAAGGGAACAAGTTATCTTAACTCGGTTGAGAATAGGTCACTGTCGACCGACTCACGAATATCTGCTGAAATGCAAGAAGAATCCCCGTTGAGTAAATTACACTGCAGATCTGATAGACATCCATTTTATTATAATGTCATAGTTTCAATTATTTTCGCCGAAAACATTTTATTTGTTTAAAATTAGATTTTAAAAACTTAATACGGGAAAACCATCATCACATGCTGTTTCAGTTTTCAAAGGGGATATTGACATTTATTATGAACTGTAATCTGTTTTTACCTCACCTAAAATGTAGCAATTGTCCACATGAAACTTCTTATAACTATTTTATAATTACTGTTTTTACCCTTTGTTTGGCGCAGATAACCTCATAAAGTTTTGTGCTAGAAAATACAATAAATCAAATCATGACACCAACATAACTATCGTAAAGTAAACAACATATCACACTATTTTTAAATGTATGGCATTTTCTCCCGCTAAAAATTCATTACCATAGGGAAAACTATGGCAGTTTTTTACTGAAGAGCCATGATCTTCGGTAGCATTTCTCATAAATGCTGCCATGTTTTGAAAAAAATATTTTTTCTTTAAAGTTTTATTAGAGCATTATCTATCGAAACTTTTAATAATAAAACAATTTCAGATATTTTGTAGTATGTATGACATTCTATTAATGCAATTCATTTCATTCTGTTTAAGGTCGCTTGAAAGCAAATCGTCATCAGAGTACTTAAAAAAACTAAAAAACAAAACTTTTGTTAAATTAAAATTAACAGTTTTCCGAGGACTTTATATAGTTAAATCTATTATTAGAATCTGTCATGATCTTAAAGTCTACTCACTTCGTAGAGAGTTCTATAACAAATTACGTATCCGTGGTGAATGCAAACTTTCGTATATTTATAGTAATATTTCAAAAGATTCACGTAACTGGTGACAGCAAGAAAACTCGAAAAAATAACACAAATAAACACAAACAGTCTGCAGTGAAATTAATCACAAACATGAACTAAAACTCGGAGACATCCCATCAGGCAATTGAAAGAAGAGTTGTTGCCACTGGATTCTTTCGAACTCCCGATCCATGAATTGCAGTTCCACAAACGATTCTTCTTCAAAGTGAAGAACAACCAGAAATTGAAAAATGAAATAGGGCCTCTGCGAACGAACACAAAAGAGTGGCGCTGGATAATTGGCCCTGCGACGAAGTTCGCTCGTAAAAAGGAATGTCCCTTCTCCCCTTTGGAAGACTTTTCCAGCGAATGTTTGTTTTTGGGCTGAGCGAGAGAGAATGCAACCATTGTGGTTCTAGAGCCGGAATGCCGTTACGGATTATTAAGCACGAGTCGGGTGTTCCATGTGAGTGTCGCTGCGCAACGGGAAGAGCCATTCAACGCTCTATTTACACGAAAAGTGCGATACGGAACTTTTTGTTCCTATGTTCTTTTTCCTTCCAAAATAGATAATGAGAGGAAAGATTTTAATAAAAGGAATTCCCAGTCCTTAAACACAGGCTGCGAAAGGCAGTGTCAAACAATTTTTTTAATGAATCTCGCATTTGAATTATTTAGCTTTTATGGTCCATTCTTGGGGACTGTTGGCAGCTTGTGATATTTATATAAGCAAATTCCAGAGAAAGTGGAATAATAAAATTACTAAGCCTTAAAAAATTGCTAACTTTTCTTGAGGAAGAAAATTAATATTTATTATAGCAATTAGGCGTAAATGCTTTGGAGCACTGTTGGCAGAAAGAAGTATTCTTTGTAATATGTTTACATCTAAGCATCATGCAAAATGTAGCTTTACCTAAATAGTTATGTTATGATAATTATTTCCAAATAATGAAATGTGCTCCCTTCCTTTTTAAAACTTTAGATCCTATGATAGGTTTGCCGAAGTGATTGTCTTTCCATAGTCAACCTGAACGAAACACATGAGCTTCCCTACAGAAGAAATGGTTTTCAAAGACTAGTTGCTGTTACAGAAACAATGTTTTTCACACATTCCTAATTTATTTACACAAGCTGTTTTTATTTGTTGTTTTCCTACTTTATTTGTACATTTTGTTTGCTGTCTCCCTGAGTAATCCTGCCGAAGAATCATTTATGTTTATCACTTTACCAGGAAGTGAGCTCTTTGCTTTCAGTTCATATCGAAGCATTTAAAATGCGTTTTAATGGCATTCATGATATGGCAAAATCCCATTATGACATCCTGCAATCAAATGGCTGTTTCTATCCAGTTGAAATGCACTTTACATGAAAATGTCCTTAATCTTTTCGCCTAATTTAATCTCTCAAATTTCTAATCAGGGAATGTTTTCTATACGCATAAGCTTTAAAATACTGCATCAGGGACACAGCCTAGACCGGCAGGTCCAAACACGTGGTCTGTTAGCAGTAAAATAACTGGAGTACATAAGGGCTTAATCAAGGGTATGCGAAGAAATAGTTAACAATGGCAAAAAATAAAAGTTTTATCGAGAATGCTGATAAAAAGCAAAATATTCAGAATACATAATCTTGATATTGTTGCGGTCTTATGGGTCCGTGGATTTGGAGTGATTGTCTGCAACACTGGGTGAAGAAACAAAAGACAGTTTATTCGCCAATTTAACACAGGATAGTTGAAAAGACACGTTTACGGCCGTTTAAAAACTACGACAAACACGCACATGGTCTTCAGGATATCAGGTTATAACGGTGAAGACAGCTTCATGGCAAAGCACTAGAGAACAGCTCCCGACTCAATTCGGTCGTTGTCGGAACTCAACGTACTCTCTGCGCTCTCGTTGCACTCGATAGCCTCAACGATGCACGCTCCCGATGCACCAACTCGCGTTGCACTCGACGACCAACACGACACTAGACTGAACACTACACTAGACTCAGCGTACAGGCAGGGTTTATATAGCATTTTGGCCTGCCTTCAACAACAATCTGGCCCATACTGGTCAGAATTCGTTCTATAACTTCCTCTCTCCGTCCCTGGCATCCCTGGCATATCGCAATTTTGTCGACAATTGGGTGATTTCGCGCCAAATATGGCAACCCTAAACCCGCTTTGCGTGGAAGCTGGACATTTCGTAGCAATATTTGTTGAAAGGCAAAAGAAGTTCGACGATTTCTGCCTCTGAAGTTGTCCTTCATCTTTCGATACAACCAAGTCCATAGCAATATAGTTGTTGTAGACTCAAGTGTTGACTTTAATTGATTTGTATATT